>OY019132.1:19255281-19531155 GCA_955652365.1 Eristalinus aeneus | reverse complement strand
AATAAGTAAATAATAAATAATAATAAATAATAAATAATAAATATAAATAATAAATAATAAATAATAAATAATAAATAATAAATAATAAATAATAAATAATAAATAATAAATAATAATATAAATAATAAATAATAAATAATAAATAATAAATAATAAATAATAAATAATAAATAATAAATAAATAATAAATAATAAATAATATAATAATAAATAATAAATAATAAATAATAATAATAAATAATAAATAATAAATAATAAATAATAAAATAATAAATAATAAATAATAAATAATAAATAATAAATAATAAATAATAAATAATAAATAATAAATAATAAATAATAAATAATAAATAATAAATAATAAATAATAAATAATAAATAATAAATAATAAATAATAAATAATAAATAATAAATAATAATAATAAATAATAAATAATAAATAATAAATAATAAATAATAAATAATAAATAATAAATAATAAATAATAAATAATAAATAATAAATAATAAATAATAAATAATAAATAATAAATAATAAATAATAAATAATAAATAATAAATAATAAATAATAAATAATAAATAATAAAATAATAAATAATAAATAATAAATAATAAATAATAAATAATAAATAATAAATAATAAATAATAAATAATAAATAATAAATAATAAATAATAAATAATAAATAATAAATAATAAATAATAAATAATAAATAATAAATAATAAATAATAAATAATAAATAATAAATAATAAATAATAAATAATAAATAATAAATAATAAATAATAAATAATAAATAATAAATAATAAATAATAAATAATAAATAATAAATAATAAATAATAAATAATAAATAATAAATAATAAATAATAAATAATAAATAATAAATAATAAATAATAAATAATAAATAATAAATAATAAATAATAAATAATAAATAATAAATAATAAATAATAAATAATAAATAATAAATAATAAATAATAAATAATAAATAATAAATAATAAATAATAAATAATAAATAATAAATAATAAATAATAAATAATAAATAATAAATAATAAATAATAAATAATAAATAATAAATAATAAATAATAAATAATAAATAATAAATAATAAATAATAAATAATAAATAATAAATAATAAATAATAAATAATAAATAATAAATAATAAATAATAAATAATAAATAATAAATAATAAATAATAAATAATAAATAATAAATAATAAATAATAAATAATAAATAATAAATAATAAATAATAAATAATAAATAATAAATAATAAATAATAAATAATAAATAATAAATAATAAATAATAAATAATAAATAATAAATAATAAATAATAAATAATAAATAATAAATAATAAATAATAAATAATAAATAATAAATAATAAATAATAAATAATAAATAATAAATAATAAATAATAAATAATAAATAATAAATAATAAATAATAAATAATAAATAATAAATAATAAATAATAAATAATAAATAATAAATAATAAATAATAAATAATAAATAATAAATAATAAATAATAAATAATAAATAATAAATAATAAATAATAAATAATAAATAATAAATAATAAATAATAAATAATAAATAATAAATAATAAATAATAAATAATAAATAATAAATAATAAATAATAAATAATAAATAATAAATAATAAATAATAAATAATAAATAATAAATAATAAATAATAAATAATAAATAATAAATAATAAATAATAAATAATAAATAATAAATAATAAATAATAAATAATAAATAATAAATAATAAATAATAAATAATAAATAATAAATAATAAATAATAAATAATAAATAATAAATAATAAATAATAAATAATAAATAATAAATAATAAATAATAAATAATAAATAATAAATAATAAATAATAAATAATAAATAATAAATAATAAATAATAAATAATAAATAATAAATAATAAATAATAAATAATAAATAATAAATAATAAATAATAAATAATAAATAATAAATAATAAATAATAAATAATAAATAATAAATAATAAATAATAAATAATAAATAATAAATAATAAATAATAAATAATAAATAATAAATAATAAATAATAAATAATAAATAATAAATAATAAATAATAAATAATAAATAATAAATAATAAATAATAAATAATAAATAATAAATAATAAATAATAAATAATAAATAATAAATAATAAATAATAAATAATAAATAATAAATAATAAATAATAAATAATAAATAATAAATAATAAATAATAAATAATAAATAATAAATAATAAATAATAAATAATAAATAATAAATAATAAATAATAAATAATAAATAATAAATAATAAATAATAAATAATAAATAATAAATAATAAATAATAAATAATAAATAATAAATAATAAATAATAAATAATAAATAATAAATAATAAATAATAAATAATAAATAATAAATAATAAATAATAAATAATAAATAATAAATAATAAATAATAAATAATAAATAATAAATAATAAATAATAAATAATAAATAATAAATAATAAATAATAAATAATAAATAATAAATAATAAATAATAAATAATAAATAATAAATAATAAATAATAAATAATAAATAATAAATAATAAATAATAAATAATAAATAATAAATAATAAATAATAAATAATAAATAATAAATAATAAATAATAAATAATAAATAATAAATAATAAATAATAAATAATAAATAATAAATAATAAATAATAAATAATAAATAATAAATAATAAATAATAAATAATAAATAATAAATAATAAATAATAAATAATAAATAATAAATAATAAATAATAAATAATAAATAATAAATAATAAATAATAAATAATAAATAATAAATAATAAATAATAAATAATAAATAATAAATAATAAATAATAAATAATAAATAATAAATAATAAATAATAAATAATAAATAATAAATAATAAATAATAAATAATAAATAATAAATAATAAATAATAAATAATAAATAATAAATAATAAATAATAAATAATAAATAATAAATAATAAATAATAAATAATAAATAATAAATAATAAATAATAAATAATAAATAATAAATAATAAATAATAAATAATAAATAATAAATAATAAATAATAAATAATAAATAATAAATAATAAATAATAAATAATAAATAATAAATAATAAATAATAAATAATAAATAATAAATAATAAATAATAAATAATAAATAATAAATAATAAATAATAAATAATAAATAATAAATAATAAATAATAAATAATAAATAATAAATAATAAATAATAAATAATAAATAATAAATAATAAATAATAAATAATAAATAATAAATAATAAATAATAAATAATAAATAATAAATAATAAATAATAAATAATAAATAATAAATAATAAATAATAAATAATAAATAATAAATAATAAATAATAAATAATAAATAATAAATAATAAATAATAAATAATAAATAATAAATAATAAATAATAAATAATAAATAATAAATAATAAATAATAAATAATAAATAATAAATAATAAATAATAAATAATAAATAATAAATAATAAATAATAAATAATAAATAATAAATAATAAATAATAAATAATAAATAATAAATAATAAATAATAAATAATAAATAATAAATAATAAATAATAAATAATAAATAATAAATAATAAATAATAAATAATAAATAATAAATAATAAATAATAAATAATAAATAATAAATAATAAATAATAAATAATAAATAATAAATAATAAATAATAAATAATAAATAATAAATAATAAATAATAAATAATAAATAATAAATAATAAATAATAAATAATAAATAATAAATAATAAATAATAAATAATAAATAATAAATAATAAATAATAAATAATAAATAATAAATAATAAATAATAAATAATAAATAATAAATAATAAATAATAAATAATAAATAATAAATAATAAATAATAAATAATAAATAATAAATAATAAATAATAAATAATAAATAATAAATAATAAATAATAAATAATAAATAATAAATAATAAATAATAAATAATAAATAATAAATAATAAATAATAAATAATAAATAATAAATAATAAATAATAAATAATAAATAATAAATAATAAATAATAAATAATAAATAATAAATAATAAATAATAAATAATAAATAATAAATAATAAATAATAAATAATAAATAATAAATAATAAATAATAAATAATAAATAATAAATAATAAATAATAAATAATAAATAATAAATAATAAATAATAAATAATAAATAATAAATAATAAATAATAAATAATAAATAATAAATAATAAATAATAAATAATAAATAATAAATAATAAATAATAAATAATAAATAATAAATAATAAATAATAAATAATAAATAATAAATAATAAATAATAAATAATAAATAATAAATAATAAATAATAAATAATAAATAATAAATAATAAATAATAAATAATAAATAATAAATAATAAATAATAAATAATAAATAATAAATAATAAATAATAAATAATAAATAATAAATAATAAATAATAAATAATAAATAATAAATAATAAATAATAAATAATAAATAATAAATAATAAATAATAAATAATAAATAATAAATAATAAATAATAAATAATAAATAATAAATAATAAATAATAAATAATAAATAATAAATAATAAATAATAAATAATAAATAATAAATAATAAATAATAAATAATAAATAATAAATAATAAATAATAAATAATAAATAATAAATAATAAATAATAAATAATAAATAATAAATAATAAATAATAAATAATAAATAATAAATAATAAATAATAAATAATAAATAATAAATAATAAATAATAAATAATAAATAATAAATAATAAATAATAAATAATAAATAATAAATAATAAATAATAAATAATAAATAATAAATAATAAATAATAAATAATAAATAATAAATAATAAATAATAAATAATAAATAATAAATAATAAATAATAAATAATAAATAATAAATAATAAATAATAAATAATAAATAATAAATAATAAATAATAAATAATAAATAATAAATAATAAATAATAAATAATAAATAATAAATAATAAATAATAAATAATAAATAATAAATAATAAATAATAAATAATAAATAATAAATAATAAATAATAAATAATAAATAATAAATAATAAATAATAAATAATAAATAATAAATAATAAATAATAAATAATAAATAATAAATAATAAATAATAAATAATAAATAATAAATAATAAATAATAAATAATAAATAATAAATAATAAATAATAAATAATAAATAATAAATAATAAATAATAAATAATAAATAATAAATAATAAATAATAAATAATAAATAATAAATAATAAATAATAAATAATAAATAATAAATAATAAATAATAAATAATAAATAATAAATAATAAATAATAAATAATAAATAATAAATAATAAATAATAAATAATAAATAATAAATAATAAATAATAAATAATAAATAATAAATAATAAATAATAAATAATAAATAATAAATAATAAATAATAAATAATAAATAATAAATAATAAATAATAAATAATAAATAATAAATAATAAATAATAAATAATAAATAATAAATAATAAATAATAAATAATAAATAATAAATAATAAATAATAAATAATAAATAATAAATAATAAATAATAAATAATAAATAATAAATAATAAATAATAAATAATAAATAATAAATAATAAATAATAAATAATAAATAATAAATAATAAATAATAAATAATAAATAATAAATAATAAATAATAAATAATAAATAATAAATAATAAATAATAAATAATAAATAATAAATAATAAATAATAAATAATAAATAATAAATAATAAATAATAAATAATAAATAATAAATAATAAATAATAAATAATAAATAATAAATAATAAATAATAAATAATAAATAATAAATAATAAATAATAAATAATAAATAATAAATAATAAATAATAAATAATAAATAATAAATAATAAATAATAAATAATAAATAATAAATAATAAATAATAAATAATAAATAATAAATAATAAATAATAAATAATAAATAATAAATAATAAATAATAAATAATAAATAATAAATAATAAATAATAAATAATAAATAATAAATAATAAATAATAAATAATAAATAATAAATAATAAATAATAAATAATAAATAATAAATAATAAATAATAAATAATAAATAATAAATAATAAATAATAAATAATAAATAATAAATAATAAATAATAAATAATAAATAATAAATAATAAATAATAAATAATAAATAATAAATAATAAATAATAAATAATAAATAATAAATAATAAATAATAAATAATAAATAATAAATAATAAATAATAAATAATAAATAATAAATAATAAATAATAAATAATAAATAATAAATAATAAATAATAAATAATAAATAATAAATAATAAATAATAAATAATAAATAATAAATAATAAATAATAAATAATAAATAATAAATAATAAATAATAAATAATAAATAATAAATAATAAATAATAAATAATAAATAATAAATAATAAATAATAAATAATAAATAATAAATAATAAATAATAAATAATAAATAATAAATAATAAATAATAAATAATAAATAATAAATAATAAATAATAAATAATAAATAATAAATAATAAATAATAAATAATAAATAATAAATAATAAATAATAAATAATAAATAATAAATAATAAATAATAAATAATAAATAATAAATAATAAATAATAAATAATAAATAATAAATAATAAATAATAAATAATAAATAATAAATAATAAATAATAAATAATAAATAATAAATAATAAATAATAAATAATAAATAATAAATAATAAATAATAAATAATAAATAATAAATAATAAATAATAAATAATAAATAATAAATAATAAATAATAAATAATAAATAATAAATAATAAATAATAAATAATATATAATAAATAATAAGTAATAAATAATAAATAATAAATAATAAATAATATATAATTAATAGTAAATAATAAATAATAAAAAATAAATAATAAGTAGTAATTAATGAAAAATAATGATCATGCTCTTCAGAAATAGTGATTTTGATGTGAGAAACGAAGAACGTGAAAGACCACCAAAAAAGTTTGAAGACGCCGAGTTGCAAATGATGTTGGATGGAGATGACACTCTGAGTCAAAAGCAAATCCCAGCAATGTTAAATGTTGCACAACAAACAATTTCTGACCGTTTAAAGGCTATGGGAAAAATCCAAAAGTGTGGAAAATGGGTGCCACATGAACTGAATGAAAAGCAGATGGAAAACCGAAAAAACACTTGTGAAATTTTGCTTTAGAGACATGAAAGAAGATCGGTTTTGCATCGGATTGTTACTGGCGATAAAAAATGGATTTAGAAGAATCCTAAACGGAAAAAATCATGGGTTAATCTGGGACAACCATCAACACCGAATGCAAAACCAGATCGACTCGGCAAGAAGACAATGCTGTGTGTTTGCTGGGACAGAAAGGTGTGATGTACCACGAGCTCCTAAACCCTATGAAAACCGTTAATACTGATCGCTACCGACAACAAATGATCAATTTGAAAAATGCATTGATCGAGAAACGACCAGAATGGGCCAGAAGACACGACAAGGTAATTTTGCTCCATGACAATGCACCTGCACACAAAGCAAAATCGGTGTAGGATACAATCAAAACACTTGGCTGGGAGCAGCTACCCCATTTGACTACCATTTGTTTTCATCGATGGGACACGCATTGGCTAAGCAGCACCTTGATTCTTACAAGGATGTCGAAAATTGGGTGTCTGATTGGTTTGCTTTAAAAGACGAACAATTTTATTGACGTGGTATTCACTAATTGCCAGAAAGGTGGTCAAAATATGTAGAAAACAATGGCCAATACTTTGAATTAAATGTTTTTAGTTTCCCATTAACAATTATTTTTATTTTCAAAAATTTCACGTGGAATGTGAGGTCCTTTGACAGGGCACGTGCAGCCGAACAACTTGCGGAGGGCCTTGACTGCTACAAAGAAGACATTACCGCCATCCAGGAAGTGCGATGGGATGGGCCCGGCAAGAAAACGATGAAAAACTACGACACATACTACAGCAATTGCTACAAAGTGAAAAGACAGCGCTTATTCGGATGTGGATTTGTCGTTCGAGGCAGACTTACGCACAAAGTCTTAAGCTACGACCCCGTCAGCGAACGCCTCATGACAATCCGCATCAAGGCCAAATTCTTGAACATCAGCCTAATATGCGCTCACGCCCCGACAGAGGAGAAGGATGACAACACCAAGGATGACTTCTATGATATTTTAGAAAGAACATATGATCGATGCCCCAGCTACGACACCAAGATCGTTTTAGGAGACTTCAACGCTCAGCTGGGAAAGGAAGACATCTTTGTTGGAGTCATCGGTAAGCACAGCTTTTACGATAACACATCTGGAAATGGACTCAGGCTGTTGGATTTCGCCTCGGGGTGCAACCTCTCTGTAGCTAGCATGCGGTTCCCACACCTGAACATCCAGAAAAGGACCTGGCGATCCCCTGATCAATCTACCGTCAACCAGACTGACCACGTTGCGATCGACGTCAGACACTCTTCCAGTATTCCCGATATGCGAACCTTCCGAGGTTCAAACATCGACTCGACGATATCGAGAGAGCAAGGCAGTCGAGATAGACCAAAACGGTTTGGCGTCGGGAAGCTACAATCGCAACATATCGCAAAGAACTTTGCCGACCGAGTCTCCCTGAAACTCGCTCAGAGTTCGACGATATCTACACTAAATATAGAAGAAGACTGAAAACGTTGTCAAGATGCCATCAAAGAAGGTGCCACTGATGTGCTGGGCTTCACGTCACCACCCAGGAGGAACCCATGGTTTGACGACGAGTGCGAGCAAGCGCATGCGATGAGTGGAATCTCAGCGTCGTTTGCCCGGTTCAAAAGAAAGGAGACCCCTTTGACTGCGCCAACTACAGAGAGATTAGTCTCTTCAGCATGGCAAACAAGACCCTCTCTTCCGTATTGTGTGAGCGTCTGAAACCGTTTGTCCATGACCTGATAGTCCACTATCAGTATGGTTTCAGACCAGGGAAGTCCAAGATAGACCAGATTTTCACATTACGGCAGATCCTGGAAAAAACTCAAGAAGTGCAAATCGACACTCACCACCTATTCGTCGATTTCAAGGCTGCATATGACAGTGTGAATAGAGACGAGCTATACAGTGCCATGTCTAGTTTTGGCATTCCTAGCAAACTCCTCAGATTGTGTAGGATAATGATGGAGAACTCCCGCGGCTCCATCAAGGTCGATTACGAGCTCACCGAGAACTTTAATGTCAAAAAAGGTCTTAGACAAGGCGACGCACTGTCATTTGACTTCTTGAACATCATCCTCGAGAAGATCGTGCGTAACTTACAAGTCAACACCAGAGGTACGATCTTCCAGAAGTCAGTTCAATTGCTAGCTTACGCTGATGACATTGACGTGATTGGACGAACACAGCAAGCCGTCAATGAGGCGCTTGCTGCCATTGAAGCGGAAGCAGCTAAAATGGGTCTGGCGGTAAATAAAAGCAAGACTAAGTACATGCTGTTATCAAGGAAGGACACACAACATCGACGTCTCGGACAGAACGTCACACTAGGTAGCAAAAGCTTCGAGGTAGTCAAGGACTTCGTCTACCTCGGCTCCGCGGTAAACAGGGACAACAACATCAGTACCGAGATCAAACGCCGAATCTCTCTTGCCAATCGCTGTTTCTTTGGGCTCGAGAGGCAATTGAGTAATAAAGCCCTCTCTCGAAGAACTAAGTTCGCTTAATATAACAGCTTGATTATCCCAGTCCTACTTTATGGTGCGGAAACTTGGACGTTAGCAAAAGCGGATGAGGAAGCCCTTAGTCTTTTCGAGAGAAAAGTTTTGCGTGCGATTTTTGGTCCTGTTTGCATTGATGGCATCTGGAGGAGAAGATTTAATGACGAACTCTATGGGCTGTACAGCGACATGCGCCGGGTCAAGCCCCGGATCAAAAATCTAAAAAGGAAAGTGTTTAAAGTGAAAGCTAATTGGGAAATCATACTCATCTTATAAATTAAGAAATGGTCTACTTCAGGCAATTGAAATTCGAGTAAGTCCTAGCATCTAAGCAATTTTATAGCCAAGTAAAACTTCGCATAAACAATCTGACCTATAAATGGTAAAATGTTGAATTTCCCACACCTCTCCAGAACACTCAGGATTCAAAAAACGACACCAAAGCTTGAGCGAAATTGAACCATCTCTCGCCATGGGATCTTCATCTAATCTGAGCGTTGAGAGAATGCAAGAAATTTTACACGAAAATAACAAAAAACTTGTGGACCAATTAGACTCAAAGGCAGATCTGCAAGATTGCTGTAGACAATTAACAGCATTAAGTGTGCGATACGAAGAAGACTTGAGCAAAAAGTTTTGTACGTGGAAAAACAAAACAAACGTCTTGAACCGACTCTCACTGACGAGTACCGAAGCGAATTTTGTTGTTCACCTGCCCGTTGAAGATCAAAAAGACATGAGTGAAAAAGCTATATCCATTTGCGCCGGGTAAGTTGACTCAACTCCGCAACAAATCGTCGAGTCTGCGTATAGGATACACAGCCGTAACACGAGCAAATTTACGATTATTTTAAAGATGAGATCAAAGGACTCTGCCTGGAGTGTGTTGAAGAATGCTTCCAAATTGAAGGAAACTTTAATTAGCATCCAAAAAGACCTACCTTTAACGTTAGACAACGACGGGCAAAAATGATTCCCATCATGAAAGAGCTTCCCCAAAAAGAAATATCAATAAAGATTTCTCTGCGGGATGACAAGCTACACATTGCCAAGAAAGTCTTTACTTGGGACTCCGCGCTTGCTTTGAGTTGTGGCGAAAAAATCAAAATAAATCGATCTATTTTTGGAGACATTTTGTTACATAAAAATATTTATATCAATGAAATTAGTAGTACAAACAAAACAGTTAAGAAAGAAAACACTTCTCATAAAACTTCAAATTTGACACCTAATGTCAAACGCAGCAGTGATGCTACAAAATACAAATACGCGAAAAACCTTTGGGTTCGTCCACATGCTCTAAGGCGGCTTTACGAGACGCATGATGTACCGATGTTTACCAGGTTGATTCTGAAAAAATATTAGTTATCAAGAAAATAAAAATTTTAAGCTACAATGTGTCAGGTTTAAAAATTAAAATGAATTTCGTAACATTTTTTAATTATGTAAGAAGTTTTGATATTTTTGTATTACTTGAAACACATCTATTAGAAAATGAAGAAATTAGATTTAAAAAAATATTCTCAAACTATCAACTTTTTTCCGTAAAACTTCACATTTTGAGAGAGGAAGTGGTGGAACACTATTCGGTTTTCGCGACGACCTCGAAGGTCTGTACACGAATATCTTTATAAAAGCTGGAGAAATGGATGCTATTAACCTACCTTAATTAAGTACCTTTATACTTAAACTGTTATCATTGGCAGCGTGATTTCGATAAGCTCTGCGACTCACTGAACTTATTGGATTGTTCGAATATAATGCTTATTGGAGATTTTAATGGCCGTGTAGGACTATCGCAAAATAATTTTGCATCGGAATACAACAGTATTCTGCTGAAACCATTTGGCAAATCTAAAGACCCAATTTGTGATAACAAAGAAGCAAAAATACTTGAACTTGCTGATGAGTATGACATGTTCTTGTTGAATGGTAGTTGTGAAGGAGATCCTGATGGCGAACTGACCTTTATCAGTGTAACATCAAGCTCAATAATTGATTTCTGTTTTGTTTCGGGAAACTGGCGCCAGCTTCTAGGCAGTTTTCAAGTAGGAAGCGAGATCTTCTCGGACCACATGCCCTTGGAAGTAACCCTTAATTGCACTGCTAGCGGAATCTATGCCTGCATAAAACCTTTAAGACTTCTGCCGAAATTTATCTGGAATGACCGAATAATGGATTCGTATCAGCGAAACATGAACTCGAAGCTTATGGAACTTTGCACACTGCGTTATACACCCAATATAAAAACTCTAACGGAAATAATAAAGAAATCTATACCGCAACAGAAAGATTTAAAAACACGTACAATATATAAACAAAAATGGTATGATTCTAATTGGGCGAAAGCAAAAAACAAGTCCTTTAAATTCCTCTAACTTCTTAGATCGAACAACTCCAATATTTTTAAAGCTCTCTATCAAGATGCCAACATGAAATATAAGCGCATTTGTTACTTAAAAAAAGTAGCCTTTGAGCAACAAAGCATTGCGCTCATAAGCACCACAAAATCTTCTGATCAGTTCTGGAAAGCTGTCAAATACCTTAATGGATTCACGTCTAACATCTCTGTAACTATTAAAGCCTCGCAACTCAGGAATTATATTAATAAACTTCTTAATGCCCCATTAACCTCACCGCTGTTTCAATATGCAGCCCCTATGCTCTTAGACGAAAAATTAGACTCTGCATTTACCCTAGAAGAAGTCAAAGAAGTAATAAAATCAAAAACAAGTAAAACACCTGGTATTGATCGCATCCCGTTTGAGTTCTATAAAAATTGCACTTACGAATTTATGAATTTTCTCACAATCGAATTTAACCGAATAATAATATATCCCCTATATAAAAGCAATATTTTTTCCTCTATACAAAAAAACGATTACAGGGACCCGAAGAACTACAGAGGAATCACATTTTTAAACACTTCTGCCATGCTGTTTGCTTCATTAATTTACAAAAGATTGCATGAATGGCTTTAAGAACATATCATCCTACAATTGACCAGATATTCTGCTTAACAAACATTGCTAAAACATCTAAGACAAAGAAAAAAAGTTGTACGTTCGATTTTCAAGCAGTGTTTGATTCAATACCACGTGAAGCACTCTTTTACAAGATAAAGTTATAAGAATCCTGAGAGCCTTGAATGAGAAAAATACTGCACATGTATGGGACGGAGACTTAATTTCTGAGGAGTTTTGAAACTTCAATGGGTGTTAAACAAGGCTGTCAGTCGTCGAAGAGCTTTTGCTTGTGCATGACATCTCATATCGGCCGCTTCTCGTAGTGTATCTTACCAATAATTTAGCCAACATTTCCAAACGCCGCAGATCCCCGAACTCTGACGGTGTTTCCAATCCCTCAGATAAGAAACACTGAAATATGAGTGCTACTAGTGTGGGTACAATAAACTCAAGGTACAATCGTTTCAGTGCCTTTCGACGTATGCTCGATAAAGACGATGATAATATGGACGAAATTATTTCACCAAGTGAAAACATGCGGAAAAATGAACATGTGCCTCCCATTAAATTGCTTGTCAAAACAAGTGACCATGTTCACAGTTTAATGAAATCATTAAATATCTCCAAATATTCTATTAAAAAATCTCCATTGGCGTAAAAATATTGTGTGAAACCTTAGTAGCATACAACTGTGTAGTGTCCCATTTAAAAGAGAACAAATGTCAATTTTTCACCCACGACATGAAAGCATTCAAAGTAGTTTTGTTTGGACTTGACGATCTAGATGTTGAGTTTTTAAAATCCAAACTCATTGAACTCGGACTGAAGTGCATAGACATAAGAAAAATTACTAAAATCTATGAGCAATATAGTGAAACACTTTATTTAATCTCATTGGAGAATGGTTCAGTCAAATTAAACGACTTAAAAAAACACTACCGATCTGTTCTTCACACACAAGTCAGATGGAGCTTTCAACGAAAGTTAAAAGGTAAGCCGACACAATGCCAAAATTGCCAGATGTTCGGACATGGTGAGCGCAATTGTCATATAAAGACATATTGTGGCATTTGTGCTGGTTCTCACAAAACTGCTGATTGCAATAAAAAATACGCTTTCAAATGTGCGAATTGCAATGGCTCGCACAAAACAAGCGATGCTTTTTGCTCGGTTAGATTGAAATACCTAGAGTTTAGAAGCAACTTAGCCAGTCGCAAGAATCAATCTCATCAGCTGACAAAAAAAGATTTCTTCTCAACGAAAGCTCCCGTCACTGCTCCAGCAAACAACATGCCGAAGCAATTAAATCTGTCATCAATGACAGATTTTCCCGCCCTTTCTCATCAAAATAAACAACAAGTGGATGCCGTCAGCTGTGTGCAGCTGCCGAGTACATGGCAGAGTGCTACACATCAGCCCAGAGGCTCATTCAGCAACAACAACAATATCTTCACTATGGATGAATTAAATGTTCTAGTTATGGAAATGATAAGTAAACTAGCTACATGTAAATCAAAAGCAGATCAATTTCAAGTTGTCGCACAGTTAGCTACTAAATTTTTGTACTCTAATGATAAGTAATAATATGGTAGATAGTAACTTAAATATTATAACATGGAATGCTAGGGGAATTCGAAGCAAAAGCATTGAATCCCTTGACTTTTTAAACAGAAATAACGTTCATATAACCTTAGTAACAGAATCTTGGCTAAATCAAACCTACCGCTTATCCACCCCGAATTTTAAATGCTATCGTCTTGATAGAGCTGTTGGAATTGGCGGTGGAGTTGCAATTTTTGTGAGGAGATCGGTTCAACACTCACTCAAACTTAGGAATTGAGGTGAATCAAACCAAAAAACAATAAAAGTCATGTGTGTTTGTTTTCCTGGTGCTACTGTGTCGAACGTTAATAAAACTAGTCTAAGAAATGATCTCCAAAAAATGTTTTCTTTACATGATGATTACTGAATTGGAGGCGATCTCAACTGTAGGCATAGAGATTGAGGTTGTGCACGTGCAAATGCGTGGGGTGATATACTTTCAAATCTTAGTGTTGTGCTGCCCATTACGTTAATGTTTCCTCTTAGTCCAACTTATGTACCTGCTGGTTCACGTGGTCGTCCGTCTGTACTTGATATGTTTATTACTAACTGTCCTGGCTATGTAACTCAACCTGTATCACTTAATGAATTAAGCTCAGATCATAATCCTGTGTATTGCAAACTTCTGTTGTCCAGTATAGAAATTGTCCAATATATCCAGGACATAAGACACACAAATTGGAAACGTTTTAGAACAAGTATAAGTCAGAAACTTCAGCAGGTTGATACTGATTTAGACCATATAACCTGCAATCAGAATGTAGACTCTCTTGTTTCGGACTTCACAAAGAAAATTGTAGATTCAGCAACTGAAAGTACTCCAAATATAGCAAAAAAGAATTATTGCATTCAACTTCCTTCTTATGTTTTAAACCTTATAAAAATAAGAAATACGCATAGAAGGAACTGGGAACGATACAGGAATGTCGTATTCAGAAACGAAGTCAGTTACCTTAATAGGACCATCAAGGAGATTATTATTCAACTTCGTAATGACGCCTGGAATAATAAGTTTAAACACTTAGACAGAAATACAAAGCCGTTCTGGAATATAGTTAAGTTAGTCAGAAAAAATAACAGTCTAATACCGTGTCTTCGAAACTCGGTAAATTCGTATTTTTCAGATGTTGTAAAGGCTAATGCACTTGCCCAAACATTTGAACGTAACCATAACATATCCCGTCATCTGGGTGATATGCATACAGATACTCTGGTAAATAGTGCCGTTCAGACATTCAGAACGATAAACTCAGACACTCCTTTGAACGAATGTGTTAATGAAGATGATATTAAATTCATCATCAACAATCTGGTAACGAGAAAATCTGGTGTGCTAGACTTAATAAGGAATGTTTATCTAAAAGAGCTACCGAAAATTGGGATTAAGATGGTGGCATATGTTGTGAATGCCTGTTTAAAAATGCAATACTTTCCAGCCCAATGGAAATTAGCTAAAGTAATTCCAATTCTTAAAGCTGGTAAACCTGCAGAAAATCCTGATAGTTACCGACCAATAAGCTTACTTAGCAGCCTGAGCAAAGTATTTGAACGGATCTTAAAAGAAAAAATAATGAAGATTGTTGAAGATAGGAACATCTTTCCCAGAGTACAGTTCGGGTTTAGGCGTTATCACAACACATCTCATCAAGTTAAGAGAATCTGTAATCATGTAAAAAGTAATCGTGCAGATGGTAAATCGACTGGCATGATTTTACTTGACATAGAGAAGGCATTTGACACTGTTTGGCATAATGGGCTACTTTTCAAAATGAACAATATCAACTTTCCACCTTATTTGTGTAAAATAGTTCTAAGTTTTCTGTCTGATCGTTGTTTCCAAGTCCATGTTAAAAGTGGTGTATCCGATTTGATAACGTATAATGCAGGTGTACCCCAAGGGTCTGTCTTAGCGCCAATTCTATACAATTTGTATACATCAGATTTTCCTGAACTACCCGAATGTGAAACTGCTATCTTTGCTGATGACACAGCTATATTTTCATCTTATGTGTTTGCTCTTAACATTGAGAGCAATCTCAAATATGCGATGGAAATTGTCTTTAGTTACTGTGGTAAATGGAAGATAAAGTACAATGAAGATAAATTACAAGCGATCTTTTTCACACGAAAAAGGAAACCTTGTTTTGTCCCTAGTACTAGCTTGCAGGTAAATGGAATCAGCGTAGAGTGGAAGAAATCCGTAAGGTATCTTGATATACATCTTGACGGCAAATTGACTTTTCATCAGCACATCAAACAAACCCTTAAGAAAGTAAGCATTGCAAAAAAAATGGTTTACCCTTTAATCAACAGAAAATCTTGTTTGTCCTTCACCAACAAAGTAACTATTCTTAAATCGATATTCCAAGCAATTATGCTTTACGGCTGCCCAGAATGGGGAAAAGCCGCACTGTGCCACATCAAGCAATTACAAATAGCTCAGAACAAAGTTCTAAAAATGATGTTAGACCTACCTCGGGATTATTCCACCTTAAAACTGCACAAACGAGCGGGTGTTGAGCTAATTTATAAGCGAATATTTTATAATTCATGTTCTTTTGCTGACAATCCACTAGTCAATGAGTTGAGTGATTGTATTCCTCAATATGTTTAACGTCTTTCGTATGTCGTTACCTTACTTATTAAACATTAATAAATTAATTTATTTGTTTATTCATATACTTGTTTATTTACTTTTTTTTTTTGTTTACTTATATATTTATTTATGTGTTTATTTATTTATCTGTTTATTTATTTAATAATTTATCTATTTATTTATTTTTTCATGTATTTATTTATTTATTTACTTATATATTGATTTATTTAATCATTTATTTATTTTTATTTTTTATTTATTTATTTATTTATTTTTTTTTTTTATTTTCATTGAAGGTTTTTGTCGTATTTTCCTTCAGTTTGTTTGCTTCTATTTCTATCAAACTTATATAGATTTAATATAAGTTAAACTCATTTTTCAGTAGTAAGATATATGATATATCAAATCTCTGAAACAGATGCTGTGCGATAGCTAATATCAATGTAAACATTTTATTACGAAATAAAAACTATCTATCTATCTAAACAAGGCTGTATTCTAAGTGCACTACTTTTTATACTATACGTCAATGATACAACAGATGATGTCAAAGGTGGAATAAGATTCAACAATGCATCCATTCCAGCGCTGATGTATGCTGATGATATCGTCTTTCGGTGTGACACTATCGAAGGTATGCAATTAATGATAAACAGGATTAACGATTTCTGTAAAAGTTGGAATCTCACTATAAACCTTGGGAAATCAAAAATGATGATATTCAGAAACGCAGGGGGACGCGTCTCACCTTTGGAAAAGTGGATGTTAGACGGGGAAGAGATTGAGGTAGTATCTAGGTGCAAATACCTAGGTATCCTAATATCGTCCTCTTTAAATTTGAAACCACACTTTGAGGAAAAATTAGCTGTTGCTAAAAGAGCAATCTGTTCGATTTGGGAACGTTGCTTAAAAAATAAATATGTATCGAAAAGTGCAAAACAAACTTTATTCCACTCAACCGCAGCTTCTATAATGCTCTACGGAGCTCAGGTATGGGGTTACAAAGGCTATGATGCTGTGGAAAAATTCCTTTGCTAATTTTTGAAGAAGAGCTTTTGATTACCAAAAAATACCTCGAACAATATGCTACATATTGAAACGGGAATTCTCCCGTTGCTCTTGTATACCTTCAAAATTTTAAAAATACTATAGATGAGCGAATGCAGATTACCAACTGTAGTTTTAAGAAGTATAATTAGAACAAACGGATACATTTGCGAAGAATGGAAAAAACAGCTTCTGAATGCGGTCTAAATCTGTCTATTGAGGCGGACGAGACTCCTCCTCTTTTAAGAAAAAAATTTACCTTAGTTTTGGAGAATTTCGGTAGACATACATATGACCAATATGTCGAAGAAGGTGAATCTTCACTGAACTACTACAGCAAACTATACCATTTTTTAAATGAAAAAACATACTTCCTTGACAGTCACTCAATCGACAAAATAAGCACAATTTTTAAACTGAGAGGGGAACTCGTTCAGTTAAACTTTATTCCCCACAGACCAGATATACCAATTCTTTGTAGCCTATGTAACATGAGGAAGAGAGAAGACATCTTACATTTTATTGGTGTTTGTCCGATTCTAAAAGAATTTCGACTAACAATTTTCGAAAAAAATGTAATCGTAATCGTTAAAAATCTAAATTTAATTTAACGTAATTAATTTAATATTATATTTTCATTCTAAATAATAAATCGTTAAGAGTTTTCAGTTGCTCCCTAACACAGTGCCAGATTAAGAGGAATGATTGCTTAGGCCTGATTCCAATTTTCCACACGACGACAAACCACACAATAAAGAAAGTACTAAAGATGTTTTCGTTTTGACTGTTTATTACAAACTATATATATATAACATAATATTGTGAATGATACATAAAAGTCTTATACAAAAGGTAACTTAAAAACAAGGTCATACTGTTCTATGGTTCGATTTTGTTTTATTGTAGCTATCGACGTTTCTTTTAGATAGCATTAGATTATTAGTACATAATTCAAATGGGTACAGGGTGTTCGTCCTCGATTTACATTGTAAGATAAACGTGCGAAAATTGACAACAAAATATCAAAAGCAAAGAAAAAATTCATATTCGATAACACAATAGTCGTTAATTAATAAATAGTTAATTTTAATTTAAAGTAACGATAGTTCAATTATAAAACATTTAATAATGAATAGAAAAAATTCAGTTTTCATGGAGAAGATACAAAGATTGTCATAGATACAAATGGCACATATTATATATAAAATTATATAACTCGGATATACTTAATACTTTCAGGAGCTGCTACTCCTTCGTTTGAGATTCGCGATACATGAGAGTTTTCCAAATCTTTTATTAAAAATCTATCTTTCGGGAGTAATTTAGCTACTTCATGGGGTTCTTTGTATTTCGAAGAAAGTTTTTTTGGCACCAGGTATATTATCAGCATTTTTTTTATTAAAACTTTTCTTTATACGGATATGGTTTCTTATGTTTTTCATCAAAATAAATCTTGTTTTTCTTCTGATCCATTATTATATTTTCCGCTAGATACTCGCGAATCAAATGCAAACTCAACTTTCCCAAAATGTTTTTTCCACTCCGAGGGATATTTTTCGCTCTCCTTAGCAAGCGTAGATGTCAAAGTTCTATTCACACTCTTAATCTGACTATGAGATTGAGGTGAACTTGTTGGTATTTATTTGTACAAAAGTTGGCAAAATCATCAGAGGTGAAACAGGTTCATCTATCCTATTAACAATTATGACATTATGACGCCTACTAAGCGCATCTACATGACCCATTCTTTTTTTTTGCATTTTTATTAAACTGAATATAATTGATGAATAAATCTTAGGAAAATACTTAAACTAGGTAACATAATCTAAGAATGGTTTAAAATCTAACTTACTGACCCTAAACAGGTGCTCTAAGTTAATCCATATCTTATCTAATTTAAATTGCCTTTGGACATAATAAGCGTGAATTTAATGCTGTACAAAAATGTTTTAATTTGTTCCAAGAAAACTATTTGAAAATCAAAAAAACTTGGTAGTGCGTTTTTTTTTGTATAAATAAACTTAAGCTATCCTAAAATAAGACTAAACTAAAAACTACATACTACTAAACATGATCCATTCTCTTCCAATCTCTATGTTCAATTATATAATTGCAGTCTTGTAGCTCTTAGGCCCACTGAGAGATTCTTGGGTTAAGAAGCTGTTTGTTGGGAGTAAAAGTCAAAGACTTGCAGTTAGTAACTATCTCAAAATATAACCTGACAAATAAATTCAAAATCTTCTGAGGGGATACACTATTGCCAACACTTCGAGCTCATACGAATGATAACGCGACTATTGAGCCGTTATACGCTTTGAGAAGAAAAAGACTGGGTGAAAATGTTTATCGTCCTGTTGCTGAAGCAAAACGGCTCCAGCACTACGTCGCAGTGCAAACCGGTTATTGCTTTTGTATTGTAAATAGTTAAAGTTGGAGCTCTTAAAAGATTTTGTTTTAATAATTTAAAAGCCGACAATTCTTCCTCACTAAAAACGAACTGAGCATTGATTGAAACATTTTTCATAAATTTTCTAACATATGAGCATAGGCCAAGGAAAGAGTGTAAGCTCGGGTATAAGCAGGGAAATTGTACAGCCTTCACACCATCTGAATTTGGACGAATTCATTCAAAACGTAGTTGCAACCGATTTTGGTTTATAAAATCGTCTTCCAAAATATTAAAATACTCATCCAATTTTTCCGTCGCGACAAGCAAGTCCTTAGTATTACTTTTTACTTTTTCGGATCGTAAAAGATTTTTGAATTTTGATTCAATGAAACGTTGGAAAACAGCTGGCTCGTTTTTTAAGCCAAATGGCATCTCGAATTTTCCGGACGGTGTTACGAAAGAGGTAAGTCTAATAGAATCGTCAGCCAACTTGACGTATTGAATGCCTTTTTCTAAGTCCAGTAAAGTTAAATATCGTTTATTACGTAGCCTATTAATAATGTCTTCTATTATCGGTAGGGGAAAATTAGGTTAGATATTATTTCATTTTAACATTTATTTTTCTCAAAAAGTCCCTCCCTAAAATTATAGCGTCTTTCATAGTACCATTTTTTACAAATTTTTTACCAATGTTTATTTTACAGAATACATTACCTAGAATTATCAATTTGTTGCTGTTCCCACGAAGTCTTTCGTTTTCAATTCCACAAATGCTGGCAGAAATGATTGAATAAACCTTTCTTTACCGCTCCGCCATCGTTGCTTTGTAGATGATATTTCAATATACCATGAAAATTTCGAAAAAAATGAACATCGTTCGCGTCTTGGAGAAAACATACCTCAGATGATTTCGGGCAATCTTTGACAATATACCCCCGCTCTCCATTTCAAAAACATGAGCCTGTCTCACGTGGTAGTTTTTTACACTTTGATGACAAGTGGCCAGTTTCATTACAGTGTTAACACTTGACATTGAATTTATTTGTTGCACATCTTTTTTAGGTTGCGGTGTAGTTTTATGAAAACATGATGAACATTCCTCTTTCATTTACTGATGCCTTCTTGACACAGTTTTCAGCTCCGATATATTATTAGCTGTGACAAGATTTATTTGTTGAATGATAAGCCCATTAAGCCACTGATAATGTGTGATATGACATCACTATCCTCAATACCAGATGCTTGCGATTTCTCTTTGCGCTTCCTTCGGTTCCTCAACGTGTTGCGTACCTCGGCCGCTGATGACTGATCAAGAAATTCGCTCATCAATGCTGATTTTAAATCGCCCCAAGAACGACAACTGGTCGAATGTAGAAAAAGCTTAGCAGTTCCTCTTAATAGTCTTTGCGCAAAAATGAAACACTTCCACTCTTCAAAGTAATACAATTCTTTGGAATGCTCGAAATTTTGAATCCATTTGGAGATTGGAAAATTATCATCGCCAGAAAATGATTACAGGGAATCTTCAATATCCTTCAATGAGCAAGAATTAGTAATTGACAAACATGGTTTATTAAGCTCCGCTAATCGTTTTTGTAGTGCTAGAATTTTTTCTTTTCTCGCAACCATCCTCCGCAAGTCCTCTAGTTGTTGCTGATCCACCTCATTTTCAGGAACATTTTATTCGGTTTCGTCCATGCTGCTCCCAACGTACCGCATGGGGAAATGTTCTTCAATCTGATCGTCATTCCATTGTTGAATTGCTTCTTCAATACGAACTTTCAATGTCGCTTTTATTCCATTTGAAGGCAAACCCATAGCCGACAACTTATCTTTTAATACCTGAACCGAAGCAACTTTTGACACAGGCGAATCCATTTTTTTTTTATTGAGAACTCACTTTGTTTTTTTTCTCGTTACTAGTTCTTAAGGTTTCTTTTTCATATCTTTAGTACCCGTAACGAAACAGTTATCAAATATATGATATAACACAACATAAGACTTGAGTTTGTTATTCATAAAGCGTACTACAGTCAAACGTACTTCATCATCATATTTATCATCATATCATCCCACTTCTGAAGCTGTAGGACGCCGACGACAAACCACACAATAAACAAATGACGAAAGACGTTTTCGTTTTGACCGTTTATTACAAACTGAAACTTATGCGAAATCCTGAACTATATATATATAACATAATATAATGAATGGTACATACAAGTTTTATATAAAAGGTGACTGGAAAAGAAGGTCATACTGTTTTATAGTTCGATTTTGCTTTAGGATAAATGTCTTATAGTACTGACAGTAGCTATACAGTAGCTCAGTAAATCCCCTTACTGACAGGAAGGCTCTCTTGGCAGGCTGCACCAAGTCAAGAATGACGGAGGAGTTTAGCCTTTCAATACCGCGGCAGCGAGAGCGAAAAAGAAGACGAAAAATCGAAAAAAAATTCATGAACGTAAAGTAGAACAAATTAAATTGAACTCACCGCGTACTTGTAAGTGTGAAGTGAAAAACATAAAGGCAAGTCGAAGAGAACTGTAAATTGTAAATTCAAACTCTCCCCGGATGATACGAACACTTTCTACCAAATAGCTTGACAATCCACAAATCTCGTACTGTAGCGTCTACTATTACACTGCACATCTTCAATGTCCAAATGGTTTCAGAAGGTTGCGGATCAATTAAAAAGAAAATTAGAGCTCGAATCTGTTTTCACTAGCCTCCGCCTAAACTCGGAAAAAATGGTTAGCCGATGATTTTAACACTAAATAAGGCGGACGGACTATTGCAAATGAGATATATCGAGTGTAGCTTGGGTTTGCATGCAAGCGGTAGACCATCATTTTATAAAAGTGGGTCTCATCTTGATGTGATACTAAATGATATACTCAACTTAACATAGCACTATATTTCTATAAAACCATGATAATTACATATATTAGGATTTTTAACAGAACGCGAGGAACTCGACCAAATTTTCAGAAGAGCCTCTAACGCCTATGAATCCTCGGCACAAGAACCACAACTTGTTTTAGAAGAAGGGCTATCTGACTCCAACCTAAATGCTCTCAATTTTGCTTTCTGTTGGGTGGGCGTAGATGAGCCTCAATCAAGAACAGTGTCCACTCGACACGATCTTTTGCAAGCTTTTATCAATTGGGAACAACAAGTTGGCTGAGATCCTTCTCCAATTGAGCAAGTTCGTTTGATAACGTCATCTTTAAGGTTGTTCCAAAGCCTGAGAAGTCAGTTCTTAATTATCTCTATCCCATATTTTTTAAAATTTTAGATGAGTCCCTTACTATGCGAATTTCGACTAGGGTTTGCCCTTAGGGATTTTGAATACAAATTTTATATATATATATGTAAGTCATATAATAATATATAATATAATACCATATAAGGTTATTTTTTTTTTTTTTGTTTGGGGTCGGGATAAACTACACGAGCGCTCAGACTCAAATGCTGGTCAATTGTACTACCAGGCAGTAACCTTCATTTACATTAATTTTTTGGTTTTCCGAAAAAAATCCACCTTGCGCTTCTGTGATATAGAACTTAGGTTTTCAGTTCCCACCACATCAGCACCAAATAACCGCCACCTGATATGAGCGAAAGCAGGACACTGACAGAGAAAGTGCTCTGAAGTGTCTTCACCTTCTCCACAGGTGTCGCAGAGTGTGACATCACTAAGCCCAAGCCGACTCAGGTGCATAGCGAAGGTAAAGTGACCCGTTAGTACGCCGACAAGTCGTCTGCACTCGTTTCTGTCTAGAGATAGCAAAAAAGACGCGGATTTCTTGCTGACGTTTGGGAGCATATTCCTGGTCACCCTGCATCCTGGAGAGTCAAGCCATCGCTGGTTATGCTGTATGGAGACCCAACTATCGACAAGTTCGTTTGATAACGTCATCTTTAAGGTTGTTCCAAAGCCTGAGAAGTCTGTTCTTAATTATCTCAATCCCATAATTTTTAAAATTTTAGATGAGTCCCTTACTATGAGAATTTCGACTAGGGATTGCCCTTAGGGACCTTGAATTCAAATTTTATATAAATATATGTAAGTCATATAATAAAATATAATATAATACCATATAAGGTTATTTTTTTTTTTTGTTTGGGGTTGGGATAAACTACACGAGCGCTCAGACTCAAATGCTGGTCCATTGTACTACCAGGCAGTAACCTTCATTTACATTAATTTTTTGGTTTTCCGAAGAAAATCCACCATGCGCTTCTGTGATATAGAACTTAGGTTTTCAGTTCCCACCACATCAGCACCAAATAACCGCCACCTGATATGAGCGAAAGCAGGACACTGACAGAGAAAGTGCTCTGAAGTGTCATCACCTTCTCCACAGGCGTCGCAGAGTGTGACATCACTAAGCCTAAGCCGACTCAGGTGCATAGCGAAGGTAAAATGGCCCGTTAGTACGCCGAAAAGTCGTCTGCACTCGTTTCTGTCTAGAGATAGCAAAAAAGACGCGGATTTCTTGCTGACGTTTGGGAGCATATACCTGGTCATCCTGCATCCTGGAGAGTCAAGCCATCGCTGGTTGTGCTGTAGGGAGACCCAACTATCGACGTAGTCCCAAGGTACGTTCGGGCCCTACGAATGACTCTGCTGAACCTAGCCTAGCTAGTTCATCGGCAGTCTCGTTGCCCAGGAACCCGTGATGACCCGGGACGCAGACAAGTCTTACCGAATTCAGCCCGCCGACCAAATTAAGGGAAGACTTGCATTCTTCAACTATCTTGGAAGTGGTTAAAGGGTTGAGTAAGGCCTTGAGCACAGCTATCGCTGCAGACGCAGATATTTCTTCCCTTCTTCTTCTTCACAATATAGTTGGTGGCCATTAGGATCGCGAAGGCTTCCGCCTGGAAGAACGACGCGAAATTACCTAAGGAGGAGTGAATTCTGATGTTGTAGTTTTCCACAAAGGCCCTAGCTCCAGAACCCTTGGAGCCGTCCGTGAAAATCCGACTATATCCCTTTTCCGGTGCAGTTTCTGGCCACAGTCAGTCCAGTACACAGGGAAATTAAGCTTTATATAAGCGTCACAACTCTATTATTGGCGATCTCGCATCAGACGGCATGTCCATGAGAGTAGTATCATAGGAGAGGCGGTGTGCGAGGTTATCAAAGCTCCAGTGAAATGGTCTTGAGTCTACAACCCATGATGTGGCGATCAAGGGGGGGAGATTAATCAGATCATCAAGAGCAGAGCCAGGCATGCTGGGGAAGGCCCCTGTGCTGCCGAGGCAAACTGTTCTTTGAAGCTTGGTGAAAGCAGCAGTCACGTATTTGCGCGAAAGCTTGTTAAACCAAACGACTGATGCATAAGAGAGAAGTGGTCTTATCATTGCCGTGTAGATCCAAACGGATCTTTTGGGTGATAGACCCCAGGTTTTGTCAAAAACTCCCTTGCATTGCCATTGACAGCGCCTTGGAGATTTTTGTCTCAATGTGTCATTTTCAGAAAAGTTTACTGTCCAGGATAACACCTAGATAATTGCCTTCATTGGAAAGTGGGATATTGACGCCCATCCACCAGTTGAGTCAAACCAGTCATATTCCTCCTTCTCGTAAAGAGAACAACCTCAATTTTAAGAGAGTTGACTGAAAGCCCATTTTTAGTACACCAGCAATCGATCAGGACAATAGCTGCTTGCCCGCGTGCACTGACGGCCGCAAGGCATGGTTCGGTAACCAGTACGACTACATCGTCTGCATAAGCCTGGACGTAGTTGATATAACTATTCAAAACGGAAAGCAAAGAATCTACCAGCATGCACCATAGAAAGGTTGACAGGACGCCGCCTTGCGCACAGACCCTGTTAACCTCCGATATTACAAACTTGTCACACTCCGCCTCCGCGATTATGGTCATGTTCATTAGCATTGCTGTTATCCACAACGCCAATGATTCTTCTACGCCGTGATTCCTGGCCGCGTTACACATACCATCGGCAGTCGCATTGTCGAAAGCACCCTCTATGTCGATTAAAATGCCCAGTGCGTAGTCTTTCCTATCAAGTGCACTTTCAATTCTACCGACGACCGACTACCGACTGCACA
This sequence comes from Eristalinus aeneus, assembly GCA_955652365.1. Classification (NCBI taxonomy): domain Eukaryota; kingdom Metazoa; phylum Arthropoda; class Insecta; order Diptera; family Syrphidae; genus Eristalinus; species Eristalinus aeneus. Next base: position 19,504,555 of record OY019132.1, on the reverse strand, counting down.
AAAGTGCAGTCTCGCAAGATTTTCCGCCCTGGTAGGCATATTGCATCTGAGATAGAGGGCGTGATCGCAAAGCGATTTTGCGCAGATACAGTTCGACCAGCCTCTCCGAGCTTTTTAGCATGAAGAAGGTGAGACTGAAAGGCCTCAAGTTTTTGGCGAGTGGGTAGTCTGCTTTACCAGTTTTCGGTATAAAGGCTACCCTCACTGTACACCAGGTACTTATGCCAGCGCGAGGCTGGCAGCGAAGATTCTTTTCAGAGTCGGCAGGGGTCTATACCCTTTTGCAGCAGTGCTGCATATATGCCATCGGTGCCCGGTGACTTGAAACCATCAAAAGACGCAACAGAGTACTTGATGGCATCCCCAGTTTCGGAAATCGACACTGGTTTTGAGCCGACCGTGATCTGGTTCCCAGGGAAGTGAGTCTCAAGCATGAGTTGGAGGGTCTCAGCTTTAGACTCGGTATAGGTACCGTCTGGTTTTCTTAGTGTGTCCAGCCTCACTGCTTTATCCCCTTCGAGGACTTTCACTAGTCTGCCGGTTTCACTGAGTGTTTTGATTTTCCCACAAAAGTCTTTATAAGAGCCACTTTTCGAAGTCCGAATTAGCCTTTTATATTCTTTTTTTTAATCGATACAGGTCCTAGCCCTCTTCCAGATTGGTCTTGAGTGCCCTATTCAGAAGTTTTTTTTTGCGCTTTTTTGCAATTCCGCGTTCCACCACGGAACAGGGGTTCTGTAGATGTTTTTTGACTGTCCATGTCAGTTCGAAGCATTTGGTTAGGGTATCGTTCAGATTCCGAACTGCCACTTCAACCTTAGGCCTCGTTCTGAATTTTGGGAAAGGCACAGTGCGGTTTGCTAACTCGTCCCTAAACTTTGGCTAGTTTGTTCTCCTAGGGTTCCTGCTCCTCTGCGAGACGTTGGTTTCGCATTCAATTCGGAAATCTGTGTATCTATGGGCCGACATGCACACCTCCGACAGAACTTTCCAGTCTGTGATCTCTTTAAGATATCTATTTGATAGCGTTAAGTCAATCACTTCCTGTCTTCTTGTCGTAACAAATGTTGGTTGCGATCCAACGTTGTTTCTGGTTAGGCCAGACGAAAGTGCGAAATCGAGAAGATACGACCCTCTCCTGTTCTGAGCATTAGCGTCGCGGGAGTTTTAAAGGTCTGAGAACCTCAAAACTTGTGGTTCCCAGGGGGGGAATTTTCGGCACGTAAGTGCTCAGCCAGTATGGTCGCCGTGGCGATGTGGGTAGAGTGCGATGCTCACACGCCGAAGGGTCTAGGTTCGACTCCCAGATCAACACCAATTTTTGAATTTTTCACGGCACCTACTCTTTCGAGCTGCTGAAAACACTCAAAGAGTAATAACTGTCTAAGAAAGCTTCTCAAATCTCTCCGTTCGGAGTTGGCAAAAAACTGTAGATCCCTTCTACTCGTGAGAAAACTGTAGCGCGCACAACACAAGCTAGGCCCTGGTCCCCCTTTAAACTGTAGCGCCAACAATTATTATTATTATCATTATTAAGTGCTCAGCCGTTCAACAGATTGCTGTGTGGAACACTTCACCAAAAAGTTCCGTTTTCCAGAGCACAGCCCTCCACTTGGAAGCAAGTGTTCTCTGCCTTAGCCAGTTAACACAGCTAATCTTCGCAGTGTTTGCATTCTGCGTCGGTCATGCTGTCGTCATTGCCACCTTTCCCTATTCGCAGCAGCAGAGAAGGAATGGCAGCCTTCTTATAGGGCTGCGGATCTCGTTAGTTCGACGTCTCACCTGGGATCTGTCGAATCGAGGTTCATTGACTCCTAAGCCCTTCCGCCGCAACAAGGCATCCAGAGAGGAATATAATATAATATAATTTAATATAATATAATATAATATAATATAATATAATATAATATAATATAATATAATATAATATAATATAATATAATATAATATAATATAATATAATATAATATAATATAATATAATATAATATAATATAATATAATATAATATAATATAATATAATATAATATAATATAATATAATATAATATAATATAATATAATATAATATAATATAATATAATATAATATAATATAATATAATATAATATAATATAATATAATATAATATAATATAATATAATATAATATAATATAATATAATATAATATAATATAATATAATATAATATAATATAATATAATATAATATAATATAATATAATATAATATAATATAATATAATATAATCAATCATTCTCCTATATCACATTGTGTGCCTTATTCAGATATTGTTTTTGGTCTTATGGAAAACCAAATAGAAGCTATTTATCATCATCATCAACTCAACAATCAAAAGCGCTATCAACCCAATACATGTGCATCACTAATTAGAAGCTAAAGTATCCTTGGCATCCTTTGATAATTCAATTAAAAGTATAAAAAGGACGGTTAATCTCAATTAAAATTCAATGATTTTCACTGATTTGGATTCGCAGTGAATTCCTGTTAAATTAAGAATATCCTCGTGAAAGGGATGGCTATGAACGAATGACATCAAAGAAAGTAGACCAGGTGAAGAGACTCTTTCTTCGTAATTAGTGCTTTCAGGTGCCAAACACGAGTAAGTGGTGATTGCCAGACATTTAGTACTTGCCCATGCAATTTCTGTTTGTAGATTATTAAAACATTTATTAAGCGTAAGTTATTTCCAGAGATTGGCTCCGCCAGGGGGATTGATGGCCCCCAGTGAAGTTTAATTGGAATTCCACGAAATCGTAATAAGAAAACTTTTCTTGGCTGTGTCTTCAAATTTGAAGAAATTTGATTTTATGGGCAATTACAAGAATTCGGTTGAAGTGCAGAGACTGAGACAATTACCATGAGCATACGCTAGAACTTAAGGATAACTTGGACGAGAAAAATTTCTCGAATATGAAATCGAATATGCAAGAAGGAAAGCAAATACTTTCTTTCAGTTTGTTCATAAGAAAAATGTTACAAATGGATTCCAATTACAACGATGCACCAATCAATTTTAACATCCTTTTGCTGATATAACAGACAAAATAAATGAGATAAGAAAATTACAGTCTGTTTTCATTCAAATTCAAATTCTCTAGGTTCCTGCACAGCACGAAGAAATTTTTTAAAAACAAAAATTTGCTTTGGTGCACTTTATTTTTATATTTTACATTATGAATCTTTAAGGTTTTTCAGGTGAAGCCAAGGATCGTGTCATATGAAGAGGAATGATAGCTGAGACCTGGTTCTATTCCGCCACAAAAGAGAATAACCAGTAGCCCACAACCCACACAAACAAAATTACTTCTTCAATTGTTTATGTTTGTAACATAAAAAATCGAAGTTCATAAGAAATATAGATTTATTATTTTTAAACTACAAGTTTATTATTTCGTTGCATAATGATAATATTATTACAATATATAATACGTGGAAGTTTTGAAAAGAAAGCAAAAGCTAAACCGTACGAAGAATATTCATGCATGTAGTGATACACAAGAACGAATTATTAAAAATTTCGTGAGATATGTTTGAAATACGAATATTTTTTTATGATCGAACGATTGCCATGTCTACTTATTATTAAACGGGGTTTTAAAAATCAAATTGAATGAGGGAAATTATCGAGCTAACACTTTGTCCACAAAAGAAATTATTATTTCCTACCATCTCATAATATATAAAAAAAAATTTCATGGCTTGTGGACAGCCGATAACCTGGGCGAACACAGTTACATATCGGGGTTTAATTCGAAAATAATGTTAACTACTTCCTCAGTTGAAAAATCTATTAAATATCATATCAATGTGTTAAGGGACCTACAGTTTTTAGCCGACTCCGAACGGCGAAATTTGAGAAGCTTTTTCTTAGACATTTATTACTCTTTGAGTGTCGTCAGCATCGCGAAAGAGGTGGTGGCGTGAAAAATTCGTGTTTAGCTGGGCATCGAACCTACACCTTCGGCGTGTGAGCGTCGCACTCTACCCATCTATATGGCTGATTTTGAGTCTGCAGATAACCTTTTACGCTTTTAAAGCGACACTGAAGTTATTATTAAAAACTATATACGTACTTACATATATTGCCTTTTTAAAATGTTTTCATCGAATTAAAATATTTTCATCTAAATTAAAACTCACATAATTAGCTTCATAATTTGTTGTTTAATAATTAATGTAGAATGGGGGCAGGCTCTATGATCACAGGGCAAGGTTGCTGATCGCTCTCAACCTTGCGGGATGGCAACAACGATCCTTTTTGATGCATTGATCAAGTTGACATGCAGCCTCCAAGCGGCGCCCCTGGATAGCTGTCATAACACCCGTTGTGGAGTGAACCAATGCACAACAAGCGGCCGCTCAAAAACTGGAAAATATCCGGAAATAGCGGATATTACTGCACTCCAGAAAATACGCTCGATAGGACAAGGAATTTTGAAAAAGAAAGAGTGCCACATATATTACAGCTGTCACAAAAGGCTGCACATATCTGGATGCGGATTCGTGGTGGGAAAAGGGCTAAGGTCGAAGGTCATAGACTTCAAACCGATAAGCGATCACCTGGCTGTGATCCGCATCCTAGGCAGATTCTACAACATCAGCCTCATATGTGCACACGCCCCTGCCGGCGAAGCGGAAGACTCTGTCAAAGAGCATTATTACGACCGCTTGGACGGTGCCTACGGAGCCTGCCCGGAGTACGATGTCAAAGTCGTACAAGGAAACTTCAATGCTAAAGTCGGTAAAGGCAACATCTTTAGCGAAGTTAGCGGAAAGCACAGCCTCCACGAAACGAAAAAAATAGCGGCTTCCGACTCACAGACTTTGCGACAGCACGTAATATGGTTATATGTAGCACAAGGTTCCCTCGCAAAAAGATCCACCTGGCGATCCTCGGATGGTCGAACCGCCAACCAAATCGACCATGTTGTTATTAACGGAAGACACGCGTCAAATATCCTGGATGTACGAACATTCAGGGGGGCAAACTTCGACTCTGACCATTTTCTCGTTGCAGCAAGACTCAGAGCTCGACTGTGCAATGTCGGAGAGCTGCGTCAGCCGACAAAGAGAACTTTTGGCATTGGGCGCCTAAGCACCCTAAAATTACCAGAGCCTACGGCGAGCAATTAAGTAAGAGACTCTCCAGTATGTCTACGTCAAATGTCAACGAGCTGTGGTTGCATTGCCGCTCGGCCATCAAAGAGGAAGCGGAAACTACCTTAGGCTACCTACCACCACCCATAAGAAATCCGTAGTATGATGGCGAGTGTGAGCAGAAAAAACGTGCAATCGACGAGGCATACCAAAAAGCGCTGCAACGGAGAACAAGAGCAGCGCAAGAGGAGTACCGGGCTAGGAGGACAAAAATGTTATACGCCTGAAGAAAAGGTCTCTCGCAACCTCCCAGCTCAAGGATATCGAAGAGTCAAGGGACAAACAAAAAATACGAGCCTTTTACAAAAAGTCAAAATACTGGCCACAAGCTTTAGGAAAGGCACCCAGGCTCTTCAAAGTGGCGAGGATAACCTAGTTACGGACCCACAGGGAATAGTGGATGTGTTTAAGCAACATGTCCAGCAGCTGCTTGGCGGGCCTGACCAGAAGAGAGTGATAGGGAACCAGGAAATCCCAACTCCAGTGGCCGAAGTAGTCGTCCCACCTAGTCTTGAAGAAGTCGGTACAGCCATTAAAAGGCTGAAGAACAATAAATCCGCAGGCTCAGATGGCTTACCATCGGAGCTTTTCAAAGCTGAGGACAATGTAATGGGAGTCAGTCCAGCTGTTGGTATATGCTGATGATATTCATATCGACATTATCGCTCGGTCCCAAGGCGCCGAATTGGAAGCTGTCACGGCAATTGAGGAACAGGCGAAACGAGCTGGTCTAAATGTCAACGAGGACAAAACCAAATATATGCTGTCGAGCAAAACACCATCCACCGCACACCACCCAGGCTAAAGCGATACAATCAACAACTACGAGGTGGTAAAGGAGTTAGTATACCTCGGGGCAAACGTAAACTTCACGAATGACATCGTAGTGGAGATCTTATGTAGAATCGCCTTGGCAACCGATGCTACTTTGATCTATTGAAACAACTGGGCTCGAAACTCCTTACTCGAAGGGCCAAAGTCATGCTCTACAGAACCCTTATTCTATTTGATTTCCTGTCCTGATTTATGGAGCCGAAAGCTGGACAATAAGTAAGGCTACAGAGCTGATTCTTGGTGCCTTCGAAGGAGGAAAAGACACAACCGCGAACTCAACGAGCTGTACAAGGATGTGGATGTAGTCCGGAAGGCAAAAATCCGTCGACTACACTGGCTCGGCCAGATCGAGCGAATGGACAACAACGCTCCAGCAAAGAGGGTCTTTTAATCCGAGCCGAGAAGGTTCAAGAAGGAGAGGAAGACCGAATCTCCGGTACAGAGATCAAGTCATCGCGGATGTAAGACTACTCGGCCTTGATGACTGGAAACAGCGTGCCCAGGACCGTCACCGATGGAAGGCAGCAACTGCTCTGGCTCAGACCCTTCATGGTTCGTCTGATAAGTAAGTAAGTTAGTACTTAAACATTAATTAATTAATGTAGAATAAAGAAAACATGAAGCAAACATTAAAAAACGTGACTGATTATACTTAACACTTTGTTTTTAATAAAATAGAATTCTATAAAGTCGGAATGATATAAAGTTAATTCAGTTATGTTAGTCCTAAGCCTATATTAGCCAAAGCCTAAGTTAATATTTCCATAACCTTCGAAAAGTAAGTTATCGTTGAAGCCAATTGCAAAGTTAAAACTATTTCCATCGATGGAAATTGTTTACTTTTAACAATTACTTTGTCTAACAAAGTTTTAAAGAACACGGGCGTACGCAAATTATTGCTATAGATATTCCTAGTGGGATTACGAAAAATTTATGATTTATTTCCAAAACACTCATCGAATACATTTATATGTGCGCATACCGACATCAACATCAGCCCTATCCCGTAACAGTAGAATAAAGCAGGGTAGTTCTCCATGTTTTAACTGTTGTTGCGTGAGAAATAGTGGTGTGCCATTCCGAAAGTTTCACAAACCGAGGTAACACCTGTTTAAACAGAAGCGGACCAAATTGAAAGATAGGTCAACATACTCGAATTGTTAATGAAACGAAACCAACACATATTGATGAGGGAAATCATCAATTATTTGCAGAGATGAGTAAGTATCATGTGTCTTGTGTTTTGTATGTTACATCATATGTAAATGCTAGATGTTTTCTGGCAAGTGGTAACCCACAAAGCAACTTACTGGTTTTAATAATTCTCTAATTCGTCTAATTCGATTTTGTTTAACATAATGCGTCTGTTTAAACTAAATAGTTGCTTTGATCACGGTTTACGATTAAATTGAATTCTATAAGTGTGGTCAGATAAGCGACACGAAAAAGAAACAATATTTTGCCACCAGATCAGATTTTATTAACAATATTTTGTGCTTTTTTATCTGTTTTCAAGCAAAAAGAGAATTAAATTAAACCGCGACTATTCAATGCATAAAGCTGGAACAAATTGCATAATTAAGAGACGCGTCAAACAGCTGTCTTTGTTGTTGTGGGTTAAGTTGGTATTCCTTTAACTCGTGCTCGGAGACATTTGGTTTCAAATTTTTAGCGAAGCAGTGATATGGCGCAAACAGAGCGGATGCGCGCTCAGCTACTATGTGTCAACTTCCATATGTGCGGGTGAATCCGCATGGGTACATAGTTATACATAGATAGTTTTAATACAAATTTCAACAGGCCGCTCAATAAGTCCCGCGAATTATAGGGGGCGCTATTAACAAAAATTATTTATTTAAATTAAATGGTGTTAGGTTTCTTCTACTTTTTCGTTTTACCGCACAGTATGGGGTGGCCCTGGGCGTCAACCCGCCTACACGAGCTCTCGCCCGTTGCTTCCAGTTGCAGAATTCAAGTTGGTTGATATCCTTCAACACTTGTATGCCCTATCTGGTTCGGATTCTCAATGGCTCGGATTCGAAGACATTTCGGCTCGGAGCAGTGATGTTCATACGCTCTACATGGCCTAGCCATGTTATATCCAAAGATGATTGACATGGCGCATGTCGCTGTACAGCTTATAGAGCTCGTCGTTGAATCAATGGAAACAGGAACGAAAATCGCACTCAAAACTTTTATCTCGAACAGACTTCCTCATCCGCTTTTAGTTACGTCAAGCTTTCCGAGGACTGGGATAATCAATACAAAGCTAAGCATTACCAAGGAGGAGCCTTGAAATCGACGAATAGGTGGTGAGTGTCAATTTGCATTTCTTGGGTCTTTTCCAGGATCTGCCGTAATGTGAAGATTTGGTCTATTGTGGACTTCCCTGGCCTGAAACCACACTGATAGGGACCTATCAGGTCATGGACAAACGGTTTCAGACGCTCACACAATACGGCAGACAGGATCTTGTATGCGATGTTCAGGAGACTAATTCCTCGGTAGTTGGCGCAGTCAAAGGGGTCTCCTTTCTTGTGGCCCGGACAAACGTCACTGTGTGTCTACTCATCAGGCGTGCTTTTCTCCGACAAAATCTTACATATGAGCTGGTGCATGAGCCAGCGCCAGCGCTAGAAGATCTTCTGCCTCTGCTTGAAAATTGATAGACGAACGAGAAGTGCCCAAAAAATAAAGGAGAGATGAAACGAGTGTGTGAAAAATGTGATCGTGACATCACTGATGAAACGAGAGTGTGAAAGATATGATCACGATATTGCACGCGTTGCGTGCATGGGTTCAGTGTCTCGACATCCACTTGTCGTAAGATTCAACGACGTTTCTGTTGATTTGCGGGGCGTACCACTGCGAGGCGAAAACGAGACCGGCAATGATAACGACGCCGTGGAAGCCGACCAATAGGAACTACAGTTTTTCAAAGGTAAGGCAGATTTGTTGCGGCGTGAAATGGAAATGCATCACTTCAATGGAAGAACGCCATGCTGCGAAGGATGGCTGATATGCGAACAATAAAGCAAGCAGGTGAGAGAGTGCGAGACCGGGACCAAACAATAAAAGATAGCGAACAAATGAATGATAATGTTTGAGCAAATATAAGAGTGGAACTGATAGTTGTGGAAGGAGACAAAGATCGGAGGCAAATGATAGACATATAAAACAAATGATCGATACGAGCAAACGAAAGTGTACAAATGATGGGCAAAGGTAAAGAAAAATGTCGGCAACAATTGATGCGTCCTCTAACTCCGCGGCTTTTCTGTTATCTTAAAACAAAAAGGCTGCATGCGACTTGTCGGCGTAAAAACGGGACTCTTCACCTTCGCTAAGTCCTTACGTCTGCTTGGACTTAGTGAAAGGTGAAGAAACTTCAGGGGACTTTCCCTGTCAATGTTCGGCCTTTGGTTTTATAAGGTTGCGGCTATTTGAAGCTGAAAACTTAAGCTCATTATCAAAGAAATGCCTGCTTTTTTTCGTTTGGGAGACCAAAAGCTAGATTTAATGAAGCTTACTGCCTAGCAGTACAATGGACCAGTTTTCGAGTCTGAGCGCCCCAGTGCAGAGCTTTCCAACCTCTAACATAGAGAAAATCATAAATTTTAAAGGTAAGCTTTCTAATAAATCATTTATTGTCTTTTTCATTTTTAAAATACATCGGTTTTCCATTGTTTAAATTTTTATCTTTCCGTTTTCATTTTCATATATATATATATCTTTCTTGTTGTACTAAATGATAAGCTCGTTAAGATTTGAGTGATATCTTTCATTATCAAATATATAATAAATGATGTGTCAATGTATGGTGTAGGGATAACATTATTTTTTTACAATATATTTTTATGAGAACAACAGAAATCCCGTTTTTTTATTCGTGACAATGCTAAGAGTCTCTAATAAGATAATGCAAGTTGTATGCTTAAGGTTTTGCATAGTAACGTTTTTCATGAATTTATATACCATTGGTGTTGTCGGGATATCAGTTATTTTGAATTTAGATTTTTCGTATTAAAATTTTCAACAGCTCAACCTATCGTTAATTAATTTTCAATTTCTGTGTTTAAGTTGAGGAGTATAGTAGTCGTCTTTTATTTCAACATACGTCTCATTGATACCTCGTTGGCTTAGTATTTTCTCTTATGTAAAATTACTTTCGTTAATTTTTTTTCATCATTTAAATCATATGCAAAATTCAATAGCTGCATTTTATAAATAAACATTTTTAATTATTTATTTTTTAAAAGTATTTAAGATAAACAACTTTTTCACATGTACCCAATCTAGATCAATACTATAATAAACGACAAGCAAAAGAGGACTAATATAATTTTCTAATAATATGAAGACTTTAATTTTGAATCTGTGATTCTAAGATACGTCCCCACGACGGTTCATTTCTGGATTTCAATTTACTTCTTTTTTCATGCTCTCGTCTTCTTTTAAAGGAAACGTTGTGACTGTGTTAAATAGTATGAAATGAAACGAACTGGAAACCACGATGAATTTTTGCTGTAAGAAGTGTAAAAAGTTTTGTATCTTGGGCATGGACATTTTTAAGTTTGCTTTGTAAAAAAAATATATTCCTAAATCTCTAACTAAAATTTTGAACAAGTTTCTAATTTTTATTTGATACCATTTCAAGTTCTCTTTTATTGCAAATATCAATAATCAATAATTTCACATTTGAAAACTAATTAGTTCCGTGACATATATGGGAAAGATTTTTATGTCTAATGACTGCTATATTTATGAATTAGATTTCAATACAAAATATTTTCTTCTGTGAACACGTATTGGGTAAGTTCTTTTATAATTGATTTTTATGATAAAGAATATTTTATTTTAATTGAAATGTTATTTAAATATAGAAAAAAATTGTTAAATATCAATACATACACAGTAATAATAAAAACTATTAAATAAATTATGTTAAAGAATAAATAATGTTTTTTATTTAGGTGGTCGAACACTATAAAATGTTTGTTTTTAATAAAAACTTTTTTTTCTCCTTGTGGGCCCAAATGCGATCGAAGTTTTCTTGGAGCAGACGTATTTTTTCTCTATGATCCCTACAAATTTTAAAATTACGAAAAGCACCCGGTCAGTAATTGCTGAAAACTTTTTGTCTTGAAGCATTAATTGAAATAAAATGTAAAAAAGAGACTGGCTCTAGACATATCCGCTTTTTACCATTTTACAGCATCACACTTTGCCAAGTTGTGATAGTTATGTAGAAGTTGATAAAGTTGTTAGCAAAAGTGTAGAGAAACGTGTTAATATGCCATCTGTGATTATACTCCTTCAATCCAATGAAAATGTGCATAAGCTTTTCAAAGAATATATATGAAATTATTTCACGAAAAAAGTGTCAATTGGCATAAAAGTAATCTGTAAGGACATTAATAATCACAGTAAAGTGTGCGATCTTCTCAAAAGAGTACAGTGGCAATATTTTACGCATGATCTCATTGCAAATCTTTCAAGGCCATACTTTATGATTTAGTTGAGATGACCATAGCTACTCTTAAGAAAAGTCTTATTACACTCGGGTTGAAATGCCAAAATATAAAAATGATAAAGAAAAACATTGATCATTATGACAACGTCTTTTACATAATTTTGCTAGAGTTAGGTTCAATCAAATTGCATGAACTTAAGGAAAAAGTACGCTTCTTATTTAATAGCATTCAGCCTTTTATGCTTGAATATGAAGCTTTCCCCCAGCTTGGCGCTCATCCTAACCGCAAGCTACTTTCTCTTTCACTTTCTCCTCCACCAGTGCAGCAACAACATCCGTCAGCGAAGAGCAACAACCCATGAAAGAATACAGCTACTGATCATGTAAGTTACAGTAATGGGGAGGATGTCACCAATAATCTCTTCTCCCTTGAAGATATAAACTCCCTTGCTCTTGAAATGACGACAGGTAAGAGAGGCGTTCAATATATTCTCGGTATCGGGGTGAAGCTGTGGTTATATACACCATACAAATTAACCTATTAATCAAGTATTATTTTAGTGCATTCATGTAAATTTCATATAAATGTGATTATTACTTCGCGTTTTATCTCTAGTTAAACAGAAGCGTAATGGCAACTGAGACGATGATGATGAAAATTGAGCATCGCGCTGTAATTAAATTTCTCACTAAGCAAGGAAAAAATCAAAAAACTATTCATGAAGAGATAGTGGCTGTTTACCAGATTTCCACACCTTCAATATCAACTGTGCAAAAGTGGTCAAGTGAGTTAAAGAGAGACAGAGAGAGCATTGAAGACGACCCCCGCTCCAGCGCCCCAGCTACCGCTTGTACGGGAGAAAGCATCAAAAAGTCGAATAACTTGTTCTTGAGAATGCCCGATTGAAGATGAAAATGATGGCAGAGATCACCAAGCTATCAAATGGTACCACTCATACCATTCTTTATGATCATCTTAACCTTTTTAAGGTTAGTGCAATTTGGGTGCCACGAATGCTCACAGCGCTTCAGAAAAAAGTGAGAACCGCATGCTGTAGAGAGCTTTTGGAGATGTGTAATGAGAACGCGGACGGTGTTATGGATCGAATTGTTACTGGGGACGAAACGTGAGTTCACCACTAGGACCCAAAAACAAACAAAAGTCCATGCAGTGGCATAAAAAAAGAACAGGAACAGAAGAAGTTCAAAGTCACTCCGTCTACCGGGAATCTGCCTCATTGAGTACAAAAGAAAAAAGGAGAAACCATCTACGCCACATCCTACGCTTCCACTTTGCATAATTTGCGGGAGGAAATTAAAAAGAAAGGACGGGGTAAACCCGCAGTGGGTGTGTTGCTTCTTCATGACAAGTTCACGCAAGTTTCCAATGGCTGCGGCGCGAGAAATCCAACACCAACCTTATATTCCAGACATTGTCCCTATTGATTATTTCCTGTTTCCGGATTTGAAAAAATGTCGTCGTGGAAAAAGATTTTCGGATGATAAAGAACTCAAGTCGACAATAAATGTTTATTTTAGAAATTAATTTTTTTTGAGAATTTAAAAAAGCTTATCTCAAGATGTAACAAAGGCATTGATGTTAGAGGAGATTATATTGAAAAATATAAACAATATAAATTGAATTCGCATTTTCCTTCATATCGATACCAAGAATATAAATATATTGACTAAAATAAATGTAGCAAGCCCTTTCGGAATATCGTAAAAGTTACTTAGCTGTTTTTAATGCAGAAAAAGCTTATTTATTGGACAGTAATTTTTTTTCGAATCAGAAAATCTCGAGTTCAGTAAATAATGGTACTGACATATTGTTGAAGATTCTTTACCACTGATAAACAACCATACTCAGCCATATGACGCTGATAAGGTTGGTTTTGATGACCTGAAATCGATTATCACTACTGTCTTCTAAGTCAGTAAAAATAAATTATCGCTTCATCTGGAGGAATGTAATATCATACCGACACACCAATTCCGCTTTCGCTCTGCAGTACTTCACATTAAATTTACAGAATTAAAAAGCACACACTTCCTTTTCAAAAGCCAAAATTACTGGCATGGTTCTCTTAGATGTCGAAAAAGCATTTGACACTGTATGGCACAATGGTCTTATTCATGAACTCTTGCAATAAATTTTGCTATGAGTCTTATAAAAATCTTCCAATCTTTCTTAACGGCAAGGAGTTTTAAGATACTTTTAAACAAGACTCCATCTGATGTCCAATGGATTCCTGTCAGTGTTCCTCAGGGCTTCGTATTGGGCCATATTCATCTGACCTTCCTTCACTTCCTGGATGTCATTCTCGAAAAAGAAACTCTTGTTTCTTACCTGCTTAGAATTTAATAATATGCGGAAATCAGATTGACTGGGCACCATTTGTTTTATTGTATTTAGGAGTAATTATGGATAATGATGTTAGTAAAGTTAACAACACTGTTAAAGTATTATACAGATTCATTTATCGCAAGTCTGAGTTAAGCAAAGATAATAAGCTAAAAATATACAAATCTATTATCCAAACAATTCTGTGCTACGCAGCTCCTGTTCGGGGTAACTGCGCCAACTGTCACCTTAAAAAGTTCACCAAAATAAGGTTTTACAAATGATCCTAAATCTACCTTCGTATTCTTCAACTTCAGAGCTTCATGAAATAGCCAAAGTTGAAATGGTAAAAGAAAGAAAAGCTGAACTTTCTGAAAAATTTGTCTTTTCATCTAATATATCAGAAAACCCTCTCGTTTAATCTTCTTGATGCTCGTTGATGATATTTATGTGTTTTATTTATTAATCAATATTATTTTATCTGTATATTTTGTTTTATACATGCCTTTTGTCCCCACAAAGGACATACCCATATACAAAATTGCGATATTTTGCATGAAGGCTTTTAATTAGCTTCTTTCTTTCGTAAAATTGGTATTGTGCTTGTATTTCCATTTTTCATAGGTGCGGTTAACAATAACCATATCTATGTACATCTTTATTGTAAAAAAACTGCAAATTCTTGCTAATAAATAAAAACTAAATATATTGTTGTATTTTATTATAAACAAACATACATTTTTTATACTCACAATAAAATATTTTACTATAGAATATACATAATTTCAAGAGTGAATAAAAGAGGATTATAATCATAGGATTAATGCAACATTTTCTTGACAAAATTGCCTTAAGGAGGCAGCCATCGTCAACTTTATCCTAGTGCATTACTCATACGTATGTACGTGTATATATATTTTGAGGATAGCCCAGATATCATAAAGCGTTGCGTTATTAATAAGTTCGCGTTATTATCGACCTGAATCTCTGCGCTGACAAAATTGTAATTTCAACAATTCCCGTCGGTTATATTTACATCACATAGTATAAACTCTACGCAAACATACATAGCATAGAAGCTGGTATTTCTTTACATATGTATATGTTGTATAAATTACCCCATATTTTAATATATCAATTCAAATAAATGAGATATCTAATACGTTCTATCAACTTCTGTTGAAAATATCCCTTACAGTTTAAAGCCTCTTGTTCTGGCCGAAGGTACTCGTTAATACACGTTAGATACTGAAGCTGACAAAGACAAGGCCATACGCAGGATACGATAAAAAATGTAACACATGAAGAAAATTATGATGCTTTGAAAGTTTTTAAGTTTTTACTTCCAAATTAATTCCAAATTAATTAATATATGACCTGTAACCAATTGATTAATCTGCATCCTTAAAATTAATTTCTATTTTTCATCCTCAAATGTTCTTTATAGAAACGTTACTAAAGAATTTGGTTATTATATTGTATGCATTCTTCTAACGTCTTTTATACAAAATTTTCTAATTCAAAAACCTTTATCCAGAGGCAAAACTTTGTGCATGCAGCAATACACACAAGTGCATGTCTATTGAGCTATAGTTCATCTTGCTCCTGTGCACCGTAGAATGCCTCAACTTTCTTCCATTATTTTTATAGCCCCCACCGCATTCTCGTAAATATTTCATATTTGCTGAACTTATGCATATGAGACTAAGTTTTCCCAACAATATGGAGCGATATTGTTGTATATTTTTCTTTTATCGTTTGCATTTGCGAGAACTTGACGTTCCCTCCCTGAATCCGTAGCGGTGAACAGACTGAGCAGAAACATACAATTTAGTTTAGTCAAAGTTTGTCTTGTTAGGGATTGCAAATTGTGTTTTATATAGATGCCGATTCTTTAATGATAAGAAGCGCAGTTCCGGAAAATGAGAATTCTTCGAGGTGCACTTATTCAAATAAAAAATATGCAGATATGTAATAACGTTAGATCCATCCCCTATTCGTGCCTAGTAATATGACAACTATTTCGTTTTCCAAACTAACACTGAAAAAATACGTGCTTAATGTTGTATAGTTTTTCTTAGTTTACGTAAAATGAATTTTGGGGATTAACGAAAGAACTTTAATTACTATTTTAAACAAGAAAATCACGCCCTAAATGGGTGGACAAAATTGTGAGCGTAAGGTACATTCAGTAAGTATATATGTACATTAACTTTCTGATGTGGAGACATGAAAGGAAATCCCACTTGGTGGGTATGACTGAAATTGGCAACTTCTGATAAAAGTTTTTGTTTCAATCTTAAAGTCTCGAATGCAAAACGCTTTAACCAAAAGACGGACATAAATACCATGGTCTAATGTCTTAACATGTTTGTCTGCAAGCTAACTAATGATAAATGAATATGATGTTAAAAGTTAAGAAATTCTCCCAATTACAAGTGAAAATAAAGTGAATAAAGAAAAACAGAGAGTTTAATTTGAGACAAAGTTGAACGTATCATATTGAGCTTGCAATATGTAAAAAAAATTGATTAAAAGCATGTGTATATTTTTTCCTACAAAAGTATATGAATTTACTTTTCTTCTATATATGTAATTTGCAAGTTTTTAAACTTAGTGAAGACGAAATTGATTTTTTTTGTGGGCGAACAGATGGTGCACATTTGTTATGGCACTGGGTACCTTCGGCCCTTGCTTTGACTTAATTCCAGTCATTTAAGGGTATAAACAATCCCTTTAGTGCGCGACAATTATAAAAAAAGGAAGTGTGTAGGAGCGAGGTACAGACCTAGATCTGTGGGATACTTGGAGAATAGATTAACTCAATAGACTTTATTGTTTTTCAGAGTTTGTAGTGCTAAAGGTTACTCAAAAATTTTACAAAAATAGTCAATCCAACTCAAAGTGTATAATGTTTAATAATGACCTGTTTTGTTAATTAATGTGTTCATATTTGCTTGTCAGGTGTATATATGACCTTATCCCAGTTTTGAAAAAGACAAACGAAAAATAAATAAAAAAAAAATGTTTCATATGTTATTTTTTAAGAGTTCCCAAGAACCTTGGGTTTGCTCTGTTTGAATACATACTAAGGAATTTCGGCAAAAAATGTATCTTTAACTTAACAATTATGTGAAATCGAATACACGCGTTCAGATCACTTTAAAAAAAATGGACATTTAACATGATCAAGTGTAATCCCAAATTAAATTATTATTATCAAATCTGGCTTAAAATCGACGAGTTAGTAATGTGTGTTAATTTGATCAAAGGGCATTTTCAGAATGTGAGGTAATCTGTACTGAGATCTTGCCTGCCCAAAATCCACACCAAAAAAATTCAAATTATTCAACAATAGTGTTAGGCGTTCAGAATAGGGGATAGCTTAGGGGTGTGCTTTATGTGAAATGGGTAAACTACATTAAAATTTCACACTTTACACATACTCTCTTCCGCCCAAATATATATTTCAGATGGACTTGTGCATGTGTTAAACTATTTTTTTTTTTCAATTTCTTTTAGGAATTCTCCGTATAGTCCTTCAGCTGTAGCAGCTTCCTCGTAATACTGTCTTAGCAATGCTCTCACCATTTCGATTACGTAAAAACACAGTAATGCGGATGTAATTCTATGAGAAAATAAAAGCATGCAAAGTAGATGTTATTGATAAAGGTGATAGTTTCTGTTCTTTTCTGGACTGTGGCTATATGAAATTTCCTGCTTTCTCGTTTACATTTGATGTTGAAGAACTATGTAGGAAATCTTACATATATTTGTGCGAATGGAACTTGCATTTTCCTACTTTCTAATAATTATTTATGATGTCCATATTTTTGTGTTCAAACGTAAAAGGTTTTGGTTTTTAGTTGATGAAGGTTTTCCAACTATGTACTAAATCCCGAATTACTGAATTTGTGTTGTATTGTATTGGATTCAGCCAAAAGTCAAATCTAAACACACAAGTCTGCGCTATAGTCAAAAA
Source organism: Eristalinus aeneus (assembly GCA_955652365.1). Classification (NCBI taxonomy): domain Eukaryota; kingdom Metazoa; phylum Arthropoda; class Insecta; order Diptera; family Syrphidae; genus Eristalinus; species Eristalinus aeneus. Next base: position 19,486,743 of record OY019132.1, on the reverse strand, counting down.
CTTATTACCCTGCCGTCCAAACGATATTTTCAAATTTGTAAGAAGAAGTAAACACAAAACAGAATTTATTCTTGATATCAATATCTTAGGAAACTTTCATAGCAAATGGCGTGTGGTGTAAGAAAAATATTGTGCTCGTACTGCTAAAAACATTCCATCTTTATGAGTTTTTCAATTTATCATTAAACTTCCTATTATTAAGCCCAGACCATTCGCCTCTCCCAAAGGTAGATTGTTCTAGAAATGTGTGCTTTTGTATCCATATCACAAAATATCTGGAATAACAAACATAGGACCGCAAAACAGATTTTTCTCTTTTTTGTTTGTGAGAACTCTTGCGTGTTTATTGCAGCTGTATTGAATATAAAAACTTCATTCAAGAACAAACTTTCAGAGCACGGGGGGTCTGCGTGGCTGACATACATAATTAAAAGTTTGGGTAAAGTTTGTTTTAAATTTCAACAACTCAGTTTTATCAGATTCGTGCGGTTGACATGCCACTAGTTTGACATATACGAAGATTTAATCGTGTATGCTGAAATGGCCGGATTTACTGTGCACTCAAATGCTTATTGTACTCCTGCCTGGTATCAACTACAGGCGGATCTGGGTTCAGCATAGGAAGTATAGAAGGGAAGAAAAACAAATTACCTATTAAAAGTACTTATCCTTTTCAACCATAAACCCAAGATAAATCCTGTTGTTGGAGCATTTAGTATTCTGTGTAAATACTAGGGATTATAAGCTTAAAACAGTGTAAAGTATTGAAGAGGGATACTACTGCTGTTTGCTTTATTTACTTTGCAAAACAACAAGAAAACGACGAACGCTTTCTAATTGTTAAATTAAAGACGTTTAGACAGGTCAGTAAGGCACTTTAGCCTTAAATAGGTCACTTAAGTTATTGAAAGGCCAGGAAATGAGGATAAAATATAATATTAAGCCAATCATTAGGGCAGTGTGAAATTAAATGTCAAGCTTGATGCACAAAGGAAGAAATTGCTTTACGAGTAAAATATTTGATATATATAATATTGACCTTGAAAAATACCGGTTTTGGAATGAATTTTAATTATTGGAAGGATAGTGTTCTTTACAATTTAAATAAAGCCGTTTTCTGGTTTTGTCATTATATTAAAAGATTGGGCAATAGCGGTTAGTTTTTAGAAAATCAAATACATTTTTGTTAATGGAACATTTAGCATATATTTCGAAATATAAAATCCATTATATTCGCATTCACTTTAAACGGCGTAACTCAAATAAGTTTTGAAAAGTTAAAATGAGACTAAATGTAATATATATATACGATATATATATATATATATATATATATATATATATATATATACAGAGAGAGATATGGAAGGCATATCATATCAGCAATGCTTTTTCAGTTATACTATTTATACAATAAACTCTATCTACAATAATATGTAATTGTATATATATGATATATATAATATATATATATAAAATATATTTTTTTTTAATTCACAACTCCCATTTGGGTATGGTGCTTTGTATTTGAAATGGAAGAAGCATCATAAGCACCTGTGTTTAATGCACCAATATTCGCATAAGATGAGAATTGGTCTTTCTATTAAAACCGCTATACGCTGTCGTAATTGACATTATGGTGAATAATTCCTATTTCTTAAGTCCAGTGTAGCCTAAAATCGATTTGGAAAGGATCCATGTCTTAAGGCCGAATCGGGCGGTCCGACAAAATTTAACATGAATTTATTCTTCTCAAGCTGAAAATACGAGGGGCGTTCAATATATTCTCGGTATGGATATGAAGGAAAATGCTTTTATTTTTCAATATAATCTCCCCTCACATCAATGCATTTGTTACACCTTGGGATAAGCTCTTTTAGATCTTCAAAGAAATAAATTTCCTTCTTATCTGCAAAGTACGCATTTATTGCGTATTGTGTATCCACAAAGACATTTTTTCAAATCCGGAAAAAGGAAACAGGTGGGTGTTGGATTTCTTCAAAACTACAATCTCGCGCAGCAGCCTTGGAAACTCGCGCCGAGTGAACAGGAGCTTTGCTATGAAGAAGCAACACACCCGCTGCGAGTTTCTGTTTACCTTTTTTTTGTACTCAATGCGCAAGATTCCCTTTGAGTCCCGAAAACCGTGGCCATGAGCTTCCCGGCAGACGGAGCGACTTTGAACTTCTTCGGGGGGCTGTTCCTTTTATATGCGACTGCATGGATTCTTGTTTGCTTTCAGGGTCAATTCAATCACTACACACATCTCCAAAAGCTCTCTACAGCATACGATTCTCACTTTTTTCTGAGGCGCTGTGAGCATTCGTGGCACCCACCTTGCACTGACCTTTAAAAGGTTAAGAGGGTCATGAAGAATGGTGTGAATGCTACCAGTTGAAACTTTGTGATCTCTGCCATCATTTTCACCTTTATTCGGACATCCTCAAGAACAAGTATTTTGACTTCTTTGATGCTTTCTTCTGTACAAGCAGGGTGCCGGACGGGTGTTCGTCTTCAATGCTCTTTCTGCCTCTCTTAAACTCTCTTGACCACATTTGCACAGTTGATAATGAAGGTGCGGAACCCTGGTAAACAGCCACCATCACTTCATGAATAGTTTTTTTTTGCTTAGTGAAAAATTTAATTACAGCGCTCAATTTTCACCATCATCGTCTCAGTTGACATTCTGATTCTGTTTAACTAGAGATAAAATGCGAATTAATTATCAAATTTATATGAAATTTTGAATTTGATTGAAAATACTCGAAGATGTTCTTCCACTGCCACTGCTTCCATAAATAGTTTTTTAACTTTTTCCCTGCTTAGTGAGAAATTTTGTGGCCGCCGAGGCGTAGTGGGTAGAATGCGTCGCAGGTCCGATTCCCGAGAATCAATGCTCAATTTTTACCATCATCGTCTCGGCTGCAATTATGATTCTGTTTAGATGTAAAATGCGAATTAATAATCACATTTATATGAAATTTTACATGAATGCACTAAAATAATAGTATTGCTTGATAAATAAGTCTATTTATATATATAACCACAGCTTCATCCCGATACCGAAAATGTATTAACCCCCCCTCGTACTAAGCTGGTTAAAATCGTGTCTTAAAAAACGTTGGTAAGAAGTTTTACTCAGAAATACTGCTCACACCCGGTGTTCCACAAGCCAGTCATGTCCACTTTTTAATTGTGGTGTCTTAAAAACTAACTTTAACTCAATGCCAATCATTTTTTCGCGCAAACTTTGTGCTATACATTTAAATTGACAGTCTTACTTGAACCTTGCTTGGCTTAATCCATAACAGTGAATTAAATTTTTGCTCTAACCGCAGACCTCGGTTTCGTAAAGCGTTTGTTAAAAGACCTCTTGAATCACTATGTTCTAAACCTACTTTCCCCTTATCACGTAATATGTATATTCCTCTGCGGTTTTATACATTTTAACGCAAATTAAAGCGCTGCGCTGCATGCGGTCTGGAACAGCATTAACAACTTATAAAGGCTATAACGAATCTTCTTGTCGTATGCTTCGTTTAGAAAATAGTTGTGGTTGTTTCGATTTTTGTAACGTAAAGTGAAACTTCGCAATCTTTTCCTATACTTTCACTTATCCCTTGATAAAGATATGTGGGTTAGTCTTAAATTTTAAGTACTTTGGTTTTGCGCCGTGAACAAAGTCAGTTAACGACACAACCATTGTACGATCATTCGATATGACACCTGTCTGCACTTGATCGTATTTGTTCAGTACGTACCCACGGGAAGCAACCAAATATATTTGCGTACATGCATACTTTGGATATGCACTCAGAGAACACGGGAACATTTAGCTGACGCAGCATCACCGGCTGCCTGGAAAAGGAAACCTAGCTTATGTTAAGTTTAACTTTAAAATGAACCTGAACCCGTGAATTTTTTTTTATATTAGTCATGTAGTTTTTGGGGGGCATGGGCCAATACACGCGAGGTAACGTCGTTGATTGCGCTCAACATGGCGAGCTGCCAAGGCAATCCTCGTTAGTGCACAGGTCAAGTTGACATACAGCCTCCACGTGGCGCCCCCTGGATAGCCATCACAACACCCGTTGTATGGTGAACTAATGTATACAGCGACCCCCTCTGCCCGAGGATTTAAATAATGGGCCTGGCCTACCAGTCTTTGGGTTGTGCGTGAGGGTAACTTCCTTACCACGTAAAAATAAAATAGTTCAGAAAAACCGATATGCCTCGGATAAGGACGGATTAACTGTTGACGACCCCAGCAAACGTTTAAAGGACAACGATTTTCGGTTTTGCACGTGGAATGTGAGGTCCCTTAAAAGGCAACGTGCAGCCGAACAACTTGCGGAGGCCATTGACAGCTACAAGGCTGACATAACCACCATCCAGGAAGTGCGATGGGATGGGCCTGGCATAAAAGCAATGAAGAACTGCGATATCTACTACAGCAATTGCTATAGAGAGAGAAGGCAGCGCTTATTCGGATGCGGATTTGTTGTTCGAGGCAGACTTAGGCAAAAAGTCTTGAGCTACGACCCAGTCAGCGAGCGCCTCATGACAATCCGCATCAAGGCTTAATTCGGGAACATCAGCCTAATATACGCTCACGCCCCGACAGAGGAGAAGGATGACAACATCAACGATGACTTCTATGATCTCCTAGAAAGAACATACGATCGATGCCCCAGCTATGACACCAAGATCGTTCTAGGAGATTTCAACGCTCAGCTGGGAAAGGAGGACATCTTTGCTGGAGTCATCGGTAAACACAGCCTGCACGACAACACATCCGGAAACGGACTCAGGCTGTTGGACTTCGCCTCGGGGCGAAACCTCTCTGTGGCTAGCACGCGGTTCCCACACCTGAACATTCACAAAGGAACCTGGCGATCTCCTGATCAATCAACCGTCAACCAGATTGATCACGTTGCGATCGACGTCAGACACTCCTCCAGTATTCTCGATGTCCGAACCTTCTGAGGGGCAAACATTGACTCGGATCATCACCTTGTTGTAGCCAAGGTAAGAACCCGGATATCGAGAGAGCAACGGAGTCGAGAAAGGCCAAAACGGTTTGACGTCGAAAAGCTACAATCGCAGCTGATTGCTGGGAACTTTGCCGACCGAGTCTCCCGGAAACTCGCTCAGAGTTCGACACTTCCTGCACTAAGCATAGAAGAAGAATGGAAAAGTTGTCATGAAGCCATCAAAGATGCTGTCACTGATGTGCTGGGTTTCACCTCACCACCCAGAAGGAACCCATGGTTTGACGACGAGTGCAGGCAAGCGCAAGCAGCTAAACAAGACGCCTATAAGGCGACGCTGCATCGAACAACGCGAGCTGTTCGTGAACTCTACGAACAGAGAAGAAGGGAAGAGCACCGGCTTCTCAGAAGGAAGAAGAAGGAACATGAGAAGCGCGCGGTCGAAGAAATGGAAAGGTGCTTTGGCAGGAATGAAGTCCGAAAGTTTTACCGAAAGGTAAAACAGCTATCCGGAGGATACAAGGTTCGGACCAAGGCCTGCTGGGACCAAAATGGACAACTAGTAGTAGAGTCGCAGTCTGTGCTGAGTATCTGGAAGGATCATTTCTGCAGACTCCTAAACGGCGATGACGACCCAAATCCCGCTGTTAGGCAGAATGTTCCACTCAATTTGGACGATGATAGACAAGCATTCCGTCCCCCCGACTTAGACGAGGTGAAGATAGCAATATCCAAGCTAAAGTCGAACAAAGCTGCTGGAGCGGACGGATTGTCCGCAGAACTATTTAAAGCAGCTGGAGATGACCTGGTTGGGCGCATGAACCAGCTCATCTGTAAGATATTGTCGGAGGAAAGCATGCCCGATGAGTGGAATCTCAGCGTCGTTTGCCCGGTCCACAAAAAAGGAGACCCCTTTGACTGCGCCAACTACAGAGGGATTAGTCTCCTGAACATCGCATACAAGATCCTCTCTGCCGTATTGTGTGAGCGTCTAAAACCATTTGTCCATGACCTGATAGGTATCTATCAGTGTGGTTTTAGACCAGAGAAGTCCACAATAGACCACATCTTCACATTACGGCAGATCCTGGAGAAGACCCAAAAAATGCAAATTGACATTCACCACCTATTCGTCGATTTCAAGGCTGCATATGACAGTGTGCATAGAGACGAGCTATACAGTGCCATGTCTAGTTTTGGCATTCCTACCAAACTCGTCAGATTGTGTAGGATGACGATGGAGAACTCTCGCTGCTCCGTCAAGGTCGGTACCGAACTAACCGAGACCTTCAATGTCAAAAAAGGTTTTAGACAAGGCGACGCACTGTCATGTGACTTCTTTAACATCATCCTCGAGAAGATCGTGCGTAACTCACAAGTCAACACCAGAGGCACGATCTTCCAGAAGTCAGTTCAATTGTTAGCTTACGCTGATGACATTGACGTGATTGGACGAACACAGCGAGCCGTCAATGAGGCGTTTGCTGGCATTGAAGCGGAAGCGGCTAAAATGGGTTTGGCGGTAAATGAGGGCAAAACGAAGTACATGCTGTCATCAAGGAAGGACACACAACATCGACGTCTCGGACGAAGCGTCACACTAGGCAGCAGAAACTTCGAGGTAGTTAAGGACTTCGTCTACCTCGGCTCCGCGATAAACAGGGACAACAACATCAGTACCGAAATCAAACGCAGAATCACTCTTACCAGCCGCTGTTTCTTTGGGCTCAAGAGGCAATTGAGTAATAAAGCCCTCTCCCGAAGGACTAAGCTCGTTTTATATAACAGCTTGATCATCCCCGTCTTACTATATGGCGCAGAATCTTGGACGTTAGCAAAGGCGGATGAGGAAGATCTTAGTCTTTTCGAGAGAAAAGTTTTGCGTGCGATTTTTGGTCCTGTTTGCGTTGATGGCATCTGGAGGAGAAGATTTAATGACGAACTCTATAGGCTGTACAGCGACATGCGTTTGGTCAAGCGTCTACGGATACAACGCTTAAGATGGCTAGACCATGTAGAGCGTATGGACACCACTGCTCCGGCCCGAAAAGTTTTTGAATCCGAGCCATTGGGATAACGCAACAGAGGACGGCCTAGACTGAAGTGGCGCACACAAGTGGAGAAGGACCTCAACCAACTTAGAGTGCGCAACTGGAGACAGCTGGCGAAAGATCGTGCTGGCTGGAGAGGCATGTTGGTTGAGTTCCAGGTCCACCCCGGACTGTAGCGCCACAAGAAGAAGAAGAAGTCATGTAGTTAAAAAAGACACCCCCTCGGTCCGTAAAAGGGAGTTTTGACAGGGATGGTTTTTATTATTATATAAAAGAGAAATTTTAAGAATAAAACCATAAACAATAGAAAAATAAGAACAGTTTTTTTTTCATTCTAACAATTTATTTATTCTTTTTGTAAATTCTATCTCTCCATTTCTGTTTATTCTGTTCGGAAGAAAATCAAAAACAAAATCAATATGAGATATTACATTACTGTTTTAAAACATCAAAGTTCCCTACATTATGTGTTTTATATAGTTTCTCCACAAAACGAAACTAAGATCCTTTTCCTGAGCTTTCCACAGACAGAAACTTTTTCGCTTTGGTGTAAGTTAAGCTATGTTAGAGCAACATGATGATGTAATTATACAGATATTTTGAAACAACCTTATAGTTGTGTTAGACATTTTTGTGATGTATTGTAATGAAGGAAAATGGTGAAACGTAAATTTATAAAATTAGTCGTTAAAATAATTTATATACATGTATATACCATGTGTATACATATTTAGAATGCTGCTAACCAATTCTTATATAAAAAAAATTAAAATTTTAAAAGCAGTGGAAATAGTTTTTTGTCGAATTTGTTTTGATCAATCAGCTCTCTATACTTTTTAGACATATCGCACTATGAACAAAAGATAGTTATATTTTGATTTAATCCCATTTTGTATTGAAGCTTTATTTCACGAACGAATAAATCGGTATAATGACAAATAATGATTCCCACTATGAGTCTATCCATAGAACGTTTTAGAACTTCGTCCATTTGAGTAAGGTTCGAGGTCAGCGCGCCTCATTGTAATTACAAGGATGCGTTCCACGTGAAGTATAGTTAGTTTTCTGTCGATTAACATTCTTTTCATAAGTCGGTTTCATTTGACTATGGGCTAATTTTTATGCCTGTGTTTATGTGTCTTTACATCTGTGGGATTGAAACAAATTACAGAGCGTTTGCTTTTGTTCGACTCTTATCAGTAAATTTATATTTACTTCTACAATCTAAAGGGTCTTTACCCCTTGAGAGCCTATTATATCTGAGCGCGTTTGTTTGCAAGTAGCTGAGAGAAGAGGAAGCTGATCTGTAAATGAATCATCTGTTTCTGCAAGGCAAACATCTGCTCTTGAATCGACTAGATGACATCTCTTAAAGAGGGCTCTGAAACCAGTGCCAATATTTGGAAATATTAACATTTTCAAGAGAAAGCACTGTATATATTGATTGATTTCAGCTTCAATTGCAACATCATTTTGAGTTACCTAGAAGTTATATTGCTACAATGAATGCCGAAAATCTGACACACGGAATTGTAATACCTCATACAGAAGACTACGCCTTTAGTTTATATTACTGAAAAGAGGTCCAAAATTGGGTTCAACGAATGCACTTCTACAAATGTACTAGTGGTGGCAATGCGAAAGAAATTTGTTTTCACACATATGTATCTACTTCTGTTCTTAAACGCATTGCGATCTTTATTCGTTTTTATTTAAAAAAGTTAAAACGTTCCTGATGAAACACCTTTGAATAACCAAACTTTTAAGACCATTACCTATTCAAACCAACATCAACTGGGTTTAGTCAGAAAAACGTAGGGCACTTACCCTATCTGACGCAGCGTTCCTTTAGAATAGTGACTTCAATTATATAATAAAACCATTATACCCGTTACCGATAGCACTATCTGGTGGAAAAAATATATCGAGTGTGGGTTCTATGGGAGATGGAAATTAGTCACCAACCATTTTAAACTATCTGCAGAAGGCTGGATACAATAAAAGTTTGATGATTGGATGCCACTTGATTTGACGAAAAAAAACTTTCTGGACCGAATCAACGCTTGCGATATGCTGCTGACACGGAACGAACTCGACCCATTTTTCAAGCGGATGATGGCTGGAGACGAAAAATGGATCACATACGACAATATGAAGCGAAAACGGTTGTGGTTGAAGGCCGGTGAATCGTTCCAAATAGTGGCCCAGCCGGGATTAACGACCAGGAACGACAGGAAAGTTTTGCTGTGTGTTTGGTGAGATTGGAAGTGAATCATCCACTATGAGCTACTCCCATATGGCCAAACGCTTAATTCTTTCATATTCTGCGAACAACTGGACCACTTGAAGCAGGCGAGCGACTAGAAGCGTCCAGAATTGGCCAACAGGAAGGGTTTAGTGTTCTATCAGGACAACGCCAGACCACACACTTCTGTGATGACTTGTCTGAAGCTACGAGCGCTCAAATGGGAAGTTTTCGCAAATCCACCATATAGGCTAGACATGGCACCAAGTGATTACCACCTGTTCCTGCCCATGGCGAAAGCCATTGTTGGTGTGAAGTTGAACTCAAAAGAGGCTTGTGAAAAGTGGCTGTCCAAGTTCTTCGCAAAAAAGAACAGGGGCTTCTCCGAGGCGGGTATTATGAAGTTGCCGTCTATATGGAAACGGATTATCGAATAAAACGGCGCTTATGTGATTTAAATCCAATCACTGTAACACTTTTTATGAAGCATTAAATGAAGAGCAAAAAAGCGGAAGAGAGATATTTGGCAACCTTTATAATATAATATAACATAACATTATAAATATAAAATTATATAATTTAATATAATATAATATAAAATAATATAATATAATATAATATAATATAATATAATATAGTATAATATAATATAATATAATATAATATAATATAATATAATATAATATAATATAATATAATATAATATAATATAATATAATATAATATAATATAATATAATATAATATAATATAATATAATATAATATAATATAATATAATATAATATAATATAATATAATATAATATAATATAATATAATATAATATAATATAATATAATATAATATAATATAATATAATATAATATAATATAATATAATATAATATAATATAATATAATATAATATAATATAATATAATATAATATAATATAATATAATATAATATAATATAATATAATATAATATAATATAATATAATATAATATAATATAATATAATATAATATAATATAATATAATATAATATAATATAATATAATATAATATAATATAATATAATATAATATAATATAATGTAATATAATATAATAAAATATAATATAATATAATATAATATAATATAATATAATATAATATAATATAGTATAATACAGTATAATACAATATAATATACTATAATAATATAATAAAATTTAATATAATTAATAAAATTAATTTTTTTTGGCAGAATATGGAGGAAACAAATATTTTTAACATTAAAACCCTTCTGCTCCAAAACTTAAATTTATTTCAAAAGATAGGGACAAAAACTTCCCTTAAATTATTCTTTTAAATGTAGTATTAGAAAAGGGACAAGTTTAAAAATATGTATCTCAAATTTCTCAAAAATTAACAATAACTTTTGAGTTTATGAAGGCTGCGACAGACAAACGGATGGACTGATTATCGAACACATCGTTCTTTGAGAACCAAGTTCAGGTTTGTATTTGCGACAAATGCATAGTGAATTGGGTGAAGTTAAAAGAGAAAACAAAATCTTACCTGAATAATGCTTAAGGAAAACCTGGAATGGTGTGAAATAATTTCAACTTTCGATATGGATATCATTCATATCTGGTAATAGGCAGATAAGTACTAAATTAGAAAGTATGACAAATTTTTAAACTTTGTATGACTTAATAATCCTATAAGATTCTTCAGAAATCTTTTTAAGTTGGTGTTAGTTCTTGGATGATTATAAGATATTTTGTACCAACGTATTTAGGGTTAAATATCAAGGGATCGCTGAACAAATGATTTAGCTTATATATCGGTACACTGTCTGATATTAATTGGACTTTCATCTATCCCTTAGAAAGTACTGCATTTCAAACCTAAACTGAAAAGATATGAGATATTCATTTTATGTATTGACCCATCCATGACTAGTAAATTACGTAAAATTCAAATTGAATAAATCCTTATCAGTTTAACAGTATACAAGTAGTAACTTTGTTCATAATTAATATTTATTTTCTTTTAATTTTTTTTAAAATAAACCTTTGTAAATTATCATTTTTCATTAATTCTTTTCGTTAGAAGGTTTTCAACTATTGACAACAAGCAGAAGCACTCAAAATCATAAAATTTTTTAACATAACTTGAATTTGATAAAATTGTTGTGACAGTAAGGACATACACTTTTGGGGATTAATCTCAATTGGCGACGATTGAACTCAAAAATTAATTTATTAATCTCTCCCGCACAATGTGACTTCTGTTGAGCAGCTCGTAATTTTTTATAATCAATTTTCGAAATTGATTTAATCTTGCACAGAAATTTTTAAATGCATGCCCTGTATCCCATTTACTTGAACGCAGTGTAAACCGAACCTCATTTGCGAAAATTAATTTTAATTTTGTATGAGATTTTGAGTCACACACTGGCCATGGTATCGAGGTCAGCAGACAGGCTTGACAAAAGTAGTGTGAGAAGGCCATTGATGGAAGGGCGCAAAAACCCTACTGCTGCATTACCAATAAATAAAATATCGACTCGATACACTGAAACTGAAATGGTAGCTACTTTTTTGTAGATATCAGTAGCAGTTGTAGTAGCAGCAGATGGTCGTTGCGAAATGTGAAAATGTTAAAATGGGATCTATATGTTGATTGATGAGCAGCAATCTATGTAGAACGGAAAGCGCTTTAATGGAGGTGATTTGTGGACGCGATTTAAATTTATTTGTAAAAAAAATCTATTAAAATCTTGATATTGATGAAACAAACTGTCACGAATGTATACATTTTTGCATTTCAACCAAGCAGAAAGTACCATTAAAACAATACAATTTTCAATAAACACACATATGTACGTATGTTAAATCAAAATGGGAACTTTTAGATATTCCTGATTGTCATTGTGAGCATTTGACATGTTTATGACTTGCACTGGTTCCACCTAACACAATATAAATGAAAATAATGAAATAAACTGAATTTTTAATGAATCCAGAACAAATACCCCCACTTTATCTTTAGCCAAAACTAAATCACTTATTGACAAGAAGCAATATTATTTGAAAAAAATATACAACAAACAACCGAATTCAATTAACCTACAAAAAATGACTGTGATTAAGACAGCATGGTCCTTTATAGGAAAAGAAAATGAGACTCTCTAACTAGCTTCCGTATTAATTATGTAAATAAAGCTCAGAACAATTAATAAAAAATCGCATGTAATGAAAGAGACCATAAAACATTCAAGACATTTTATCCACAATAATTTGCAAAGAATTTGCGAAGCTATATGTATCTAGGGAGTCACATCAATCCGTGAGACTTCATTGACACTCAACTGTGTCTCTATTGAAATCAAATGTTTGTGAAACTTCTTTTGATCTGGCAACGGATCCTTTTTGCCCTTTCTTCCTCTATGCATTCGGGCCGTGCTGTGACTTAATTTTGATAACTTAAGGGTACAAACAATTCCTTCAGCGCTCGCCAATCATAAAAAAAATCTGCAATTTTCTAATGAAAACAAAGTTTAATTTTGATGTTAATCAATGTAAGCTCAAATTTTAGTAATATTTTCTATCTTCTATTTTCATCTTATATTTTCCATCTTTGGTACTTGCTTTTTTCCTTTAAAAAAATCATTTAGTGGTCAAGTAGTTAATTTCCAATTCCTTCATGTTACTAAGAACGCGGATGTCTGATTCATATCTTCGTCGCCGTAAAATGTCTTCAAAAATGTTTATTTTCAATTCTCAATATCGCCTACAACACTACCGAACGTTGTCTGTTTTCATCCCGAAGCACTTCAGCATGAGTTTTGTTAACACCGAACAACAGTTTGATGTTTTGCTTAAGCGTATAGCGATTTTTCTTTTCGCACTGCAGAGTTTAGTTGCAGGCATCCTGGTTTGAATGCCCTCAATGTTCTTTAATGCGGATTGTCACGTGGGGTTCGCTTACTTGATTGTGACATAAAACATGTTGCCCACATCTACCTGTAGCAATAGAGCGCAAAAGTGAAGAGGCTACTCCATCATCGCAGCTACCTCTGTACTTCTTAAAACCAGACAAGTATTGTAATTGTTAAAATAAACAAATTCTACATAAAGTTAACCTTTTAGAATAAAAAAAAAGAAAAAGGCCTCTTCTACTTGCATTTTTTGGTTCTTCAATTTCCCTGGTCAATTGGCTGGTAAAATAAAAATTCCATTTTTATATATTAAATATGATCTTACCATAAATTGTCCTTAAGCATAGTATATATGTATTTTATTTCTTTCGGTTAGTCACTTTGGCGTTGTGAGTAAAATGCGACACTCACCCACCGACAAGGTCCCGCGTTCCATTCCTAAACTGAAAAGAACTCATTAGCAATAGGCGTTGGCAAAAGCTTAGTACTAAACTAAGCTCTTAGCATGTCTATCATCATTTATGGTCCGAGACGCTCTGCATCTCGTCATCAATATAAAAATGTTTAACTTCCGCGGTGCCAAGGCGAGATGTATGTGTGTGAAATGTTTTTAAAATATTTATTTATTTCTTTACATTTGTTTTTGTTCACGTCAAGTTATAAGTTTATTAAGACACAAACCAATGCTGCTGTCTACAACGAATGTTGATATACATTTCTTGTTGCTGACAAATCTCACACCTGTCCAATGAAATAGATAATCGATTCCAAGATCATCCAAAACTTGAAGGTGGCGCCAGCCTTTGGAAACGGAGTTAATTTATTATTTGTATCCCCAATATATAGCGAATGGCCCAGCAGGCCATTTAAATGACAGGGCAACTACTCGTGCTGTGCACGCCATTTTTCGTTCACGAGTAGTTTATGTCAACTCCAAGTGGCGATACAAAAACGGTGTGCACATCCAGTGTTCATCTTCATAGAACATTCTTGAGCGAAGTGTACATCGACCTAGAAAGTTTTTAATAATTTTATATAAGTAAAGTTAAAATTCAACTCATTAGAAGTCACTGCTGCGAGCTCAGTACCTGCATAGAAGTAGACTTGGGACTTTTTACAACAGTCACTATTTAATTTTTTAATAACTTAATAAATTATCTAGGACTAGAATATTTAAATCATGTCCTTTAAATTGAATATAGTTTTCTCAAAAATTTTACATTTATATTATTAAAAGGAACATGCTTTAAGTATTTATTTAAGTATCTTTAAGGATAACATACTCATACATTTTCACTTTTGTGCCAAGGTCAGAAATTCTTTCAAATGTTTCAAGACACCTGTATTTGCACTGATTCACAAAAAAATTCCAGTAGTTCCCTCCGGGAAATGTTAAAAGTTAATTGCCAAACTAAATTCCACAAGAATCTATCTGAAACACACAAAAAGCCCTTACCACAATCTTTGCAGCAAAAAGCGAAAATTCTGAGCAAAATTAACTCTAACAAAAATAAATGACGAGAACTTGTTGAGAAGATTAATTCTTCTTAATTTTAACTACCTCCGTAGTTGCAAGGCTCTCAGAGTAGCCCTTCTTTCCTTTCGAAGGGAATGGGGAAAAGTTTTGCAAAGTAAGTTTGCCGAGAATAATTTTTGTGGCTTTTTGCTACTGAACATTTTGAAATTCTCCAATTTCAAGTTCGTTAGTGGTGGAAGCTGAAATTCTGTGTTGTTTTGTTTAAAAATTGAAAAACTGAACAAAATCAAGCATTGTGCAATCAAAATTTAAATTAAAATAGTAAATCAAGGTTACTTACTTCCATGACACTATTTCTTTGCTTTACTTTATTATATAATAAATAAGTACAAGTCACATTAAAGCATCCAAAGATAAGAACAGAAACACCCACATGGGTAAAACACTTAATGCGTACAATAAACCTCAAGTATAAATTATTACCATAAACTTTGAAGATTATTTAAATTGGCAAAAGTTTGCTGGTCATGCCATAAGTTTCGTGAAAGGACTACCCAAAGAACATAATTTGATGAAAGAAAATGTCATCAGGTTCTATAGGAATATGTATCTTGTAGATTAGATAAGTTTTTTTTTATTCTCTTAATAGAAATTTACCTGCAATTGAATATTAAAGTGCTTCACCAGAGACATACATGCATGTTTCATTGACTTTATGGGCATTAAAACTGAATAATAAATTGGAAATATTTTGAATTTAGTTTTCACAGAAATAGTGGGGTTGTTTCATTCTACTCGGTTGGGTACTACAGCTTTTACCTATTTACAAAGTAATTTTTATTTTTTCTCCAAAGTACTTGTTTCTTACAGTATTATTTTCATATTTTATATTTTATTGGAACTAAACTTTTACACATTAAAATCATAGGTAATTTATTGTAATGTTATTGATATGTTCAACTTAGAACTATTATATTAACAAACTAGAAAAGGAACTAGTTGTCACTTAACTCAATTTTTTGAAAAATAGTGGGAGGCTGTTGGAAAAAATGTAGGTTTAACTCAAGCATTTAGTTTTAATCTGTTTAATTTTTTTTATGTTACGAATTTTTTTTTTGTTACGAATGTGGATTGAAAGTGTTCAGATTTTTTAATTCAGGCTTAGAAAAGAAAGAATTCCTCGCTTCGTTCTTAAGAACAGTTAACGCGGTCCGCCCAACACCTCCGCGAGTGGAAAAAATAAAAAAATAAATAAATAACTTCTTAAAAAAAAAAGTGCAGTGTAGTGCAGTGTAGTGCAGTGAAGTGATTCGGTAGAGCGCACGCGTCCCGCTCCCCCCTCTCCCACTGTTGGGCATTCTCGATCGCAACTCCCGTTTGATTTACCAGACGGGCTGGGGCGATGTCCGAGTCTGCCTAACATCTGACATAGCAGATTCGGAAGTGTGAATTTTTGTTAGTGGACCAATTCAAGTCAATGTACGGGCATAACACCTACGTTGATTTGTTTTGCGAAGCTAATCGCAGAATTTACACTTCTGAACTCTGCTTACTTTCACCATCTGCATTGTCGGAGTTGGTTTTCAGATGCCTACGACTGACATGAGGGGGCAATTTCGTGTTGACGTGAGCAACATTCGCGGACTGAGAACTAATCTCTTTGCCGTTTACGTCCACCTCTCTCGTCACAAACCAGCTGTCTTGGCGCTGAGCGAAAAACAGGTGGGTGAGAATACCGATTTATCGGATTTGAACCTGCCTGGATATAGCTTGGTGCCCTTATTCTTTTTACACCGCGGTCTCGCCATTTATGTGCGTCGTGATGTTGCTTACCAAATTCAACCACAATATGGCCACTGTTCCAATCCGGAATTTAATTCTCTGTGGTTAAAACTCTTTGTCCGTAAGCATTTAATCCACTACTGCTTTGTTTATAGAAGTCCAAACATGGACAGCAACTCAACTTATAACGAGTTTGATGCGCTGTCCGGCTCCATCACAAGAATTGTATCCCTGTATCCTCGCACTGAAATCGCTATTGCGGGCGATTTCAATGTACACAATTCTACTTGGCTTCGACATTCAGGCCAGACAACACCCGAAGGAAGGTATGTTGAAATCTTCGCTGTGGTAAATAATTTAACCCAGCTTGTGAATGAGCCAACACGAATACCTGACATTGCAGATCATACCGCTAACACCTTGGATCTGTTTCTCACCTCTCATCCGGAAAAATATTCAATTGATATATTGTCGCCTCTAGGCTCGTCCGACCACTGTGTCGTGTCAGCCAAATTCTCGTACTCCTCCCACACAGTTAGAGAACAAATTCCGAAAAGAACAGTATGGCTCTACGAGAAAGCCAACTGGAGTGGACTTAACAACTTCTTTAGGAATTTTAACTGCTCAATATGCTTCCTCGACAGTGCCGTGGATGCCGCTACTGATGCGATCACAAACATTATTTCGCTGGGCATGAGGTCCTTCATTCCTCACAGAGTGAAGAGCATCAAGCCTAAGGCAAACGCGTGGTTCGACTTGAGCTGCAAAGAGGCTATCAGGGTGAGAGAGTTGAGTTTCCGGGATTATAAAGCCAACCCTTCTGAGGAAGCCCGGAAAAAGTTCAAACGGATCCGAAATGACTGTAATGCATTAATAGGACGTGTTAAATTCTCCTTTGACCAAAAGTTGAGCAAAAAGTTCTACAATGCCCCAAGGGTAGCAGAAGCTTTTGGTCTTTCGTAAAAAACATAAGGAATTCAGCCTCGTCTTAGATCCCAACGCTCATTTGCAATGACATTCCAGCTGTCAGTTCTTTGGACAAAACTAATCTGCTTGCTGCACACTTTGTAGCTAGCTCAACGCTGCCAGATAGCACTTTGTATCCGCCTGTACTTGAAAGCGTAAATTTCTTCATGGGGCAAATCCATTTTCGCACTCGTACAGTAGCAAGAGCACTTAAAGATAACTTAAACATACACAAATCCTCTGGCCCGGATCGATAAGTTTCTTCTCCAATGCATTAGAAATTACCTTTTGAATCGTTCAATACAAGTCGTTTTGAATGGATTCAAGTCTGATATCCATTATATTAATGCTGGTGTTCCCCAGGGCTCTGTTTTGTCTCCGACACTCTTTCTCATTTTTATAAATGATCTCTTGTCTGGTACTTCTAATCCTATTCATTCCTTCGCTGATGACAGTACCCTCAGCTATTCATATTCGTTCCTTGGCTCACGTCCCTCCACTTCGGCCTTAGACTCGGAACGGCAGCGTTATTAAGCACATTAAATTCCAACCTTGACAGCATAATCGACTGGGGAAATAAGAATAGAGTGAAATTTAATGCTTCCAAAACACAGTGCTGTCTACTGTCGTTAAAGCGATCACAAAATAATCAGCCGTTATCCATGAACGGCATTTGCGTTGTTGAAACCGAAAGACTTTCCATCCTCGGTATGTGTATCAACCCAACAATTAGGGGGAACGATCACATATTTGAGGTCGCCAAAAATGCTGCGAAATGTCTAGGTTTCCTTAAACGATGCAAGAAGTACTTCACCCCCTCTGATCTGGCTACAATATACAAGGCTTACATACGCCCAAAACTTGAGTATAACGCTCCTATCTGGTCCGGTGCTTCTAAGACCTCCCTGCACCTGCTGGATAGAATTCAAAAGCGAGCGATAAAACTTATAGGTGACAGTAATATTGCGAAGTCGATTGATTCGTTAGAACACCGACGTAATGTCGCGTCGTTGTCACTTTTTTATCGCTATTTTAACAAGAAATGCTCAGATGAACTAGCCAGTTGCATTCCTCCCCTTCAAGAATTCACCCGCAATACGAATGCCTCTCAATTCACCCTCAAGCCCTCTTTCGGACGTACAGTCAAATTCAGAGACTCGTTCTTTAGCCGCACTACACGAATCTGGAATGCTCTTCCCAGCTCGATTTTTCCTCCTCATTACAATCCACAGGCATTTAAAACCAATGTGCTTCGGTACCTCCTCTCCCTCTCTTCCTCTATACCTTCGGCCCGTGCTGTGACTTGATCCGGTCACTTAAGGGTACTCGCAACCCCTTTTGCACGCGTCAATTATAAAAAAGAAAAAAAAAAGGATTAATAATTAACTCCCAAAAGCGATGATCGAAATATAATAATTCATAACGAAAAATTGGCAGCACAAAAGTATTTATTACAATTTTAGCAGTCTACATATTTTTCAAAAAACAAACACTAATTGTTTTTTGAACTAATATAAAATGCCTTTTGTTGCTTTTATATTTTTTCTTACTCACGATTTATTTCCTATTAATTCGAATGCCTTTTTTAGTATTTTTATATATGAGGTGGATGAATTTGATGCTAAAAAAATAAAAGATAAAATAAAAAAGATATTAAGCAATCTAGAACAAGAACAATATTAATTGTTAAGAGAAAACTCGCAATACTCGTTCACCCGCAAAAGCCACAAAACCAGTTATATCGCCCCAACAAAGAGATAAGAAGTGTTGTGCCAGTTAACACACACTTTCTAAAATCTATCCAGAGTTTTAGCGGCATTATCCCAATTGTTTAATTAATATATATATTTTTGGTGGCCGCCTGGCGTAGTGATTAGAGCGCGACACTCACACGCCGAAGATTCAGGTTCAATTCCTAGCTGAATACCTCCAATTTTTCACAGGAATAACTGTCTATGAAAAGGCTTCTCAAAATTCGCCAGTCTGTAAAAAACTGTAGGTTTCTTCAACACGTGAGAGAATACTAGCGCACAAAACGCAAGTAATTTATTCGCAAATTACGCCATGGTCAATTTTACATATATATGTAATACCTTTTTCTCCTAGTTTGTTAAATATTGGTGGCATAATTGATCACAACTTATTGACACACGTAAATTTCCATTGTCTGTTAAAATGAAAAAAAAAATAATTTTAAGAAAATGTTTTATGTCATCAATGTGATAATACAAATTTAATTGGTTTAGAAAAAATTATTAATAAAAGATGTAAGGCATTTCCAGACCTTAACGAGTATATACTACTTGTATACATAAAAAACACTTTTCTCTAGTAGAAGTGACCGATGCTGTCAATAATTAAATTAATGTTTTCTATACTTTCTTTATGTGCTTGTACCTTGTTTGGTCTTAAATTTAAATTTTGCCCTGGGACGAATCCAGTTTCGCAATAGTAAGGCACTCAAGGATTGCAATATTCTCAAAGCTGCCGATATACCCTCTGTTCGTCTTAAGATATTTCCATTATGTGAATCTTGCCATCTGTTCTATTCTGAAGACTTTTTTTTTTAATAAATCCGAAACAGCATTTGTAAAGCCAGTCACTAGCAAGACGGGTCTTCAAAGGTCATGTAAACTCCGAAAACCCGTCAAACTTCTTGGATCCCAAAAGGTTCTTAATGACTACAGTTTTAATTTACTCTCAAAAAGTTTTCCTTAATTTAATCGATTATGATGAATTTTTTTTTTGCACTTTACTTTTGTAGAAAGACTTTTGGTAAATTTTCGATGACATATACACTATACGAGGGCTAATGAATAATGAGCTTTCGTACTTCCACTGATATGCCTAAAACTTAATTATACTAGTATGATTACGTGTGATGAGCTTAAATGAAGGGTTTAAATCGTAGCCGTACATTTTGCAGCTCTATGGATGAAGTAAACCTACAGATTTTAAACCGATCATTAGTCAGCATTGGAGGCATGGGCATGTTCACACGAGGTAACGTTGTTGATCACGCACAACAAGCGAGCTGCCAACATTATCCTCGTAAGTGCACAGGTCAAGTTGACAAACAGCCTCCATGCGGTGCTCCCTGGATAGCCATTACAACACCCATTGTGTGGTGAACCAATGCATGCGGCGAATCTCTCTATCCGAGGGTTAAATAATACCTACCCGTCTGTGGGTTGTGGGTGGGGTTAACTTCCTCACCACGTCAAATTATATAGTTGAGACAGTTAAACCTGCCTCGGATAAGGAGGTAGCAACCATCGAAGACCAGCAAACGTTTTAAGGACTATGATTCGGTGAACGTGGAATGTGAGGTCCCTTAACAGACCACGTGCAGCGGACGCGTTGGACTGCTACAGAGCAGACATCACCGCCATCGTGGAGTGCGCAACTGGAGACAGCTAGCGAAAGATCGTGCTGGGTAGAGAGGAATTTTGGTTGAGCCCCAGATCCACCCGGGGTGTCAGTATATAACTTTTTACTTGACGTAAGAATATCCAATAAGAAACAGATTCCAAGAAAGAAATAGCTCAATTAATAAAAGAAGTAACATGGATTAAATAAAATTATAAAGAAGACGTTGCTTCCAGGCGCCTACATAATAATATTATCATTTTCTAACAAATGGCCCCAAACCACGCATTCCTTCTTTCTTCATGAAAATGGTGATAAACCATCATCTTATAAAGCATTTTGAATTCAGCGTTTTAATTACCTGCAACTTACGACTTCCATACCAACAGCAACTGGTGATCTGATGACAAATCTCACCGAAAAGTGAAAGCAAACTTTCCACAATGTAGGAGAAAACATAAACGCTTAATATTTCAATGCTTAAAGTCAGTCTTTCTTCTTCAAAATGCATGCTTACAGCATCGACAAATCTAATTCTTGTTTTGTTGGATAACCCACTCGTTAATACACATACTTGAACCCTCATGTTATACAACCAAATCGACAAGAGACACAACACTCAATGATTAAAAACAAATAACATTTATAAAAAATGACTTTCGGTGTTCGCGGGCAAGAGAGCGATTGGTTCTTCTCCCGCTTCCAAGGAGCCACAGCATAAGCTGTATGTATATACGGAAATGTTATCTACATTAAATGCAATGTAAAACAGTGGTGCAGAATAGGCGCTACAGTCCACAGGCGGACCAGGGCCTAGCTTGCTCATCAACTACTCGTTTTGTGCGCGCTATTGTTCTCTCACGAGTAGAAGGGATCTACAGTTTTTTGCCAACTCCGAACGGCGAAATTTGAGAAGCTTTTTTTTTTAGACAGTTATTACTCTTTGAGTGTTGTCAGGAGCTTGAAAGAGGTGTTGCCGTGAAAAATTCGAAAAATTCGTGTTGCTGGGAATCGAACCTACACCTTCGGCATGTAAGCGCCGCATTCTACCTACTACACCACGGCGGCCACTTTACAATCTACAGGCTTTTAAAATCACAGTGTCCGGTACCTAGTGCCCCGCTCGATCTATTCTTAATTCCGGTCACTTAAGGATTACAAATCTCAAACAAAAACTGTGAAATAGAGTAACTTTTGCACTGACTAATAATCGTAACACCAATCATTACTAAATATCTTATTATCGTATTATACTGTTACTCACTTTACTCTTGTAATTGAATACGTTTTTGTTTGAAACTTTCGCTTTATTATTCTTCGTGCTTCTAACATAATAACACTCTGTCTCTCGTATTATAATAGTAAAGATCAAGGGAGAAGGCGACGCCTGTAACTTGACCACTTGTATTTAGGCCAGCAGTTAGTCCAATTATATGTATGTCGATTTTTGTTATTATTCTCTTGACTTAGTCGGTGCACGTTCATTAACACATTACCATTGCTACATTAACATTGCTACAAAAACAAACACATTGCATAAATCATACACTAAGCTATATTTTACGGTATGTCTTCCGTTAAGCAGTGTCAAGTGGAAACAATTACTTTTAAAGTACGCAATTCCTCTTTAAGTGTGAAGAAAACGCTATTAACTGAATAAACGATTAAGAGTTATTATACGCTTTATTTCGGTATTAATACTGCTGTTCTTATATGTTGTGGAGCAAAAGTACCAAAAAAAATGGTGGCGTTGTTTTTGAAACCAAAATGTTGTAAGTCTTTCCATGAGCACATAAGTATACATTGTTTTGCCTCTCGTTTTCGTGCCTAATTACCTGCTAGATGTTTTTTCTAATTTCTTGATCTGCGAAAACTAGAAATTGAACGGGTTTTTGGATAATCGTATCTGATATTTTAACTTGTGGTATTCGCACTATCTTCTTAGGAATGATGTTAGATTGGTCCTTAGTAGCGCGACATTGCCTTTTACTGTTTTGACCTTGATAAAGCAGCAATATCCTACAAAATCAAACGAGGTAGTTCTGAATAAGAGTGCATGCATATAACATAACACTGCATTATTTGTCTCTATACATCCTGTACATAAAATCAACAAACAGGAGGTGGGCGTCAATCTTTCGCTATGTAAAGTTTTCTGGTCTGCAACTTTCAATAAGGTCTTATCTAATTGATCTAAAATGGTCCAATTTGAATGAAGTTTCACTTTGCGGAAAAATTTGCGGTGTTCTTTGTAAGACACAATATTTCTTTCCAGTTTCTTAGAGCCAATATTGACTGCTACATAATTTGTTTGTTTTAATCTAGGCAGGCTTTATTCCAAAGTTTGTTTGTGCTCATCCCGTTTTCTCTGATCATAAAGCACCTCTCGTCGTTCGTTTCAGCGATCCCTTTTAGGATTTCTTTTTGGCCACATGCTCCTGACATTGTCACAAATGACACATCAGTAGCACCTGTTTGTATGGCTTACTGATTGCGTGATGAATGAATTGATAAGAGGTGGAAAAAGAAGATACGGGTTAAATACAGGCTATTTTTGTAATGCGAGTTTATTTTCCTATGATTCTATATATGATTATTTGCTTATGAGTTTAAATTCTCTAGAATGTTCTTGGTGTCATTGCTGGGGAGTTGATCTGATATGTTAGAGCCTAGACAGCCCAACAAACGATGCCATAACAAAAACTTGTGAGGCTTTTAAAATTGTTTCCTGTTAATAAGTAGAAAGAGTCCTTGGTTTTCCCAAAGTCTATTTTCGACTATTTTAGAATTAAATTAACCATGCAACTGATCGTCAAATATGTTTATTTTTGGTAAGATCGTCTGTTTCAAAATTTCCTAGAGTACCTTTATGAGCTAGATCGTGGAATACCACAGTTGCATAACTTCCATCAAAGAAGACGATTCTACTACAGACTTCCAATCATCTTTATGGCTATACGAACAGCCCATGGTAATAAATAGTTTTAAGGCCACTAAACTCCCGCCAATACTCCGATACCAGTTTCACATACATCAGCTATCACAGTCTATAAGGCTTGAACTGTCTTCGATGCTTGCTCGGACGGGGGGAAACGAGCGTGGGAATTGCAAGGCCTTGACTCATCCAAACAGTCTTGTTAGGGATTAATGTAAAATGGAGGACGAGTCCGGAAAGTTAAACTTGTCAGAAAATTAATTAACAATGTTAACAAAAAAATAAGTCGGACACAAGCAAAGTTCGGTTCAAAAATGTGTTTTTCCGCCACTATAAAAAAAAATTTAGGGGGGCATGGGCCTGGGCATGCAAGGTAACGTCGTTGATTGCGCCCAACATGGCGAGCTGCCAAGGCTATCCTCGTTAGTGCACAGGTCAAGTTGACATACAGACTCCACGCGGCGCCCCCTGGATAGCCCTCACAACACCCGTTGTATGCAGTGAACCAATGTATGCAGCGAGCCTCTCTGTCCGAGAGTTTAAATAATGGGCCTGGCCTACCAGTCTGTGATTGAGGGTAACTTTCCCACCATGAAAAACATTTTGAGTTCAGAGACAAGAACATGCCTCGGATAATGGAGGATCACCTGTTGACGACCCCGGCAAACGTTAAAAGGACAATGATTTTCGGTTTTGCCCGTGGAATATGAGGTCCCTTAACAGGTCAAGGAGATTTCAACGCTCAGCTGGGAAAGGAGGACATCTTTGTTGGATTCATCGGTAAACACAGCCTGCACGACGAATATAATATAATATAATATAATATAATATAATATAATATAATATAATATAATATAATATAATATAATATAATATAATATAATATAATATAATATAATATAATATAATATAATATAATATAATATAATATAATATAATATAATATAATATAATATAATATAATATAATATAATATAATATAATATAATATAATATAATATAATATAATATAATATAATCTAATATAATATAATATAATATAATATAATATAATATAATATAATATAAAATAATATACTATAATATAATATAATATAAATTAATGTAATATAATATAATATAATACCTCTCTGTAGCTAGCACGCGCTTCCTACACCTGGACATTCACAAAGGGACCTGGCGATCTCCTGATCGCTCAACCGTCAACCGGATTGATCACGTTGCGATCGACGTCAGACGCTCTTCCAGTGTTCTCGATGTCCGAACCTTCCGAGGTGCAAACATTGATTCGGATCATCACCTTGTTGTAGCTAAGGGAGGAAGCCGGATATCGAAAGAGCAACGGAGTCGAGACAGGCCAAAACGGTTTGACTTCGAAAAGCTACAATCGCAGCCGATTACTGGGAACTTTGCCGACCGAGTCTTCCTGAAACTCGCTCAGATTTCGACGCTTCCTGCACTAAGCATAGAAGAAGAATGGAAACGTTGTCAAGAAGCCATCAAAGATGCTACCACTGATGTGCTGGGTTTCACCTCACCACCCAGAAGGAACTCATGGTTTGACGACGAGTGCAGACGGCCACCTGCAGCCAAACAAGACGCCTATAGGCGACGCTGCATCGAACAACGAAGGCTGTGCGTGAGCTCTACGAACAGAGAAGAAGGGAAGGGCACCGGCTTCTCAGAAGAAAGAAACAGAAGGAGCATGAGAAGGCCGTATGTGACAATGTACATAGAGACGAGCTATACAGTGCCATGTCTAGTTTTGGCATTCCTACCAATTTCGTCAGATTGTGTAGTATAATGATGGAGAACTCTCGCTGCTCCATCAATGTCGGTAACGAACTCACCGAGAACTTTAATGTCGAAAAGGGTTTTAGACAAGGTGACGCACTGTCATGTGACTTCTTTAACATCATCCTCGAGAAGATCTTGCATAACTCTCAAGTCAAAACCAGAGGCACGATCTAGCTTACGCTGATAACATTGACGTGATTGGACGAACACATTGAGCCGTCAATGAGGCGTTTGCTGGCATTGAAGAGGAAGCGGCTAAAATGGGTCTGGCGGTAAATGAGGGCAAAACTAAGTACATGCTGCCATTAAGGAAGGACACACAACATCGACGTCTCGGACGGTGCGTCACACTAGGCAGCAGAAACTTCGAGGTAGTCAAGGACTTCGTCTACCTCGGCTCCGCGGTAAACAGGGACAACAACATCAGTACCGAAATCAAACGCAGAATCACTCTTGCAAATCGCTGTTACTGTGGGCTCAAGAGGTAATTGAGTAATAAAGCCCTCTCTCGAAGCACTAAGCTCGCTTTATGTAACAGTTTGATCATTCCCGTCCTACTTTATGTCTCGGAATCTTGGACGTTAGCAAAGGCGGATGATTAAGCCCTTAGTCTTTTCGAGAGAAAAGTTTTGCGTGCGATTTTTGGTCCTGCTTGCGTTGATGACATCTGGAGGAGAAGATTTAATGACGAACTCTATGGACTGCACAGCGACATGCGCCTGGTCAGTCGTCTTTGGATACAACGCTCAAGATGGCTAGGCCATGTAGAGCGTATGGACACCACTGCTCCGGCCCGAAAAGTATTTGAATCCATGCCATTGGGACAACGCAACAGAGGACTTAAAAACACTTAAAACAATGTCGTCCGCGCACAACATGTAAGTTATATTGGCAATTATAAGAAGTTAATTTCCTATAATGTTGGAATAATGTTCGAATTCGCCATATTCGCTTGATGTTCTCATTGTTTAATAGCTATATTAGTTCCTTGTACGGCTGAATAAAGATCTGTTTGTTAAATTTGCAGATTCAGGCGTTCTAAAATAAGAAGTTTGCGTTTGTTCGAAGATGGATATATATATATATATATATATATATATTAGGGATATATACCACCCAGACAACGGACAATATATCGGTTTTTTTTATTGATAGTTACCCAGGGCGCATCTACTGGATTGAGAACAGGTCGTCTCTGTTATTAATGATATGTGCAGTAACACTAATATTATAGATACTGCCTCACTATGGAGAATGGCTGCTTGAGTTAATTTCAGCATTAAGAGTTCAAGACTCGCTTGTATAAAGGAAATCTTGTTAATTTACTGATGCTGAGTAAATGTGAAATCTTTGCATTTTTTTCTTAAAGTTTGAAAAAGTTAGTAAAAGTCTAACTTTCATCGCGTTACAATATTTAATTATACCAAAGGAACAGAAAACAATTAATTCAATTCAATTCAATTCATCACTTTACTTGATCATCTAAATTTAAATTCGTTCTTTATTTTAAATTATTCACTTATAGTGTGGTAATAGACTAATGTAAATAAATTTATAACGAAAAATTTAAAATGAAAAATATGAAGTAGTTTAATACATATAGTTGCCCAAGTGGCAAGTGGTGAATGCACTTTAGTACAAAGAAAACATATTCCACAATAAATAAACATAATGTTGTTGTTGAGAACAAATGTACAAATAAAAGTAGAATTGGAAAATTATAGCTTAACATTAAAAGAACATAACTAATTAATGAAGAAATCGTTGATATTTTTTTGTCAAAAGACCAGAGCCAGTTTGTAATACCTTTTATAAATACATTTGCCACTCTCAGACATCTTAGGGTCTCAAGAATAAAATCAAATAGACGGGGAGCAGATACAAGAAGAAATCGTCGAAAGATTATTTTATGAACAGACGGGATAATAAAACGGTTTCTGGTTCCCTCTCTTCCTATATACTTTCGCCTTTCGGTCACTTAAAGGTAAGTTAACGAAACAAACGCTGAATCTGCATCATGCCAAAATAGCTTTCCCACGTTCGAAAGCTGCGCATGTAGAAGCCGCGCGTGTAACAACATATGACACCGAGCAACCAACACCTATGCTGACAAATAAATAAATAAATAGCTCGCTTAGATCACAGCCGACCTCAAGCAGCTGGCAAAATTCAACAACGACCTTAAGAAGGTTGTGAACGAATCAGTGGAATAGTGGAAAGTGTTAGTGAAAAACAAGATTCCTGCGTCCCCAAAACCATTCGGGAGCAATCTTTCAAAGCAATGCAACGAGAGAGTGCAGAGAAAGGAGTCTCAGTAGCGACAGCAAACAGGATTGGAGCCCTTTGCCAGTGTTGCAATGTTTCCCATTACTTTAGCGTAAGATAGATTTAAGAAATTTAACGAAAAGAAACATTTTAAAAACGAAAATAGAAATGAAAACAAAGAGTAAATACACACACACACACACACATATATATATATATATATATATATATATATATATATATATATATATATATATACATATATATATATATATACATATATATATATGTATGTGAATATATATGATGTGAATATATATTCATAAAATTGAAACAAATAATTGAAACATGAAATCGAAACAAATAATTGATATAATTGAACAAGTTAACTAGAATAAGGAACGGCCCATCAACATACAAATTAGTTAGAAATAAGAAATGAACTAATAATTTTGTGAATAAAAGAATAAAAATTCTAAGCTAGGCTGATTCTTCTTACCTTGTCTAACCCAAATATCCCTAATACCTGCTCCTCAACCTCAATGCAAACGACCCAAGAAATTGATGCAAACGAGTCTTTTATCTTTGCAATGGCCTGAAAGGAACGCCAAAATATTATGGCATTATTCATGTCATAAGAAACAAAATTGTTGGTTAAGCGGATGCAATCCTCGAATCATATAATACAAATGCCTTACCCTTCATTTTGCCGATAAAAGAGAACTGGGAACACAGGAATAACAGATTTCAACATTGGTTCAAGGAAACAGATCTCTTGAAGAATACTACCAAGCAGTATACAGCCATTTGTAGCTTATTCTAAATAGAATTTCTAGTATGGATGCCCCACGGGATGCCATGAATTTGCTTACATCTTCATACAGAGACAAGGCACTTAATACCTTTATAAGAGGTCTCAAAGGTGACCTTCCCAGGTTCCCAGTAGAGCAATATTTCCAACAAAAAAATAACTCAAATCCACCACAACAAATGTCAAGAGTAGAGCCAATGGACGCAGAAACTATAAGGACCAATAATGTAAATTACATGAACCGACCAGCAGCAGCGAAACGCCCAATGGCTCCTTCGCAGCAGCAACATGTTACTCCGAATAAGCTTCAAATAAATTTCTATGTCTCCACAGAAGTCAACGAACCAGCAAATCCCGATGATGCTAACTACTACCAATCTATAAAATATAAAAAAATTGTCAATAATTAATACAATTTCTATGCCTCAACTCAATAATAGATAAAGTTGAAATTAAACACCACTCTTTTATGAACCTTTTCGGAGTTAATTCAACCGATATTAAATTCTTTCTGCTGCCAACCATAACATCGTTTCACGGTATTCTGGGCAATGCTATTCTTAAAGAGCTTTCCACTGTAATTTACACAAAAGAAAGATAAGAATTAAACAACAAATTGTGGAAGCTGTCAACTCAGTGGATATTAGAACCGATTTTATGTCTCAGAGCCAAAAAAATCAATTAATCGATGTAACCGAAAAATTTCCCAACTTGTTTGTAGATCCTGATAAAAAATTAATCTTTGAAACAACAGTCATTGGTACAATTCGAACCTACTCAGATGAACCTGTCTATTCAAGGCATTGCCCTTACCCAGATTCTCTCATAAACGAAGTCGATAAACAACTGAACCAACTTCCTTCTGATGGTATTATCCGACCTTCACGGTCTCCATACCTGAAGTGAATGAAGTGTTGGCTCAGCTAAGAGAAAATAAATGGTTCTCTGTCCTAGATTTGATAAGAGGATTTTAACAAATTCCTCTTCATGAGGATGACATTGAGAAGACCGCCTTCTCAGTCAACAATGGAAAATACGAATTTATTAGACTTCCATTTGGATTGAAAAAGGCGACGTCGATATTTCAAAGAGTTCTAGACGTCATTTTGAGTGAACACCGACAACATCGTTGTTTTTTGTAAGGATGAAGAAACACACTTCCAAAATCTTTCAGCTATTTTTAAAACTTTGCATAATGCAAATCTAAAGGTTCAAATCAACAAATGTGAGTTCTTGAAAACGGGTGTCGAATTCCTCGGGTTAATCATCTCTCATCATCTCTTATCATCTCAGATAAAAGGATAAAAGCGAATCCAAAAAAGGTAGAAGCCATAGTTAATTTTCCTTACCCAAGGACGTTAAAAGATCTACGGTCATTCTTAGTTCTGTCAGGTTTATACCGAAGGTTGGAGATTACGCCAAGATAGCTAAACACCTGACATCCGTTTTGAGAGGGGAGGATGGACGCACGTCGAAACATATGTCAAGCAAAAAAATCATACATTTGGACGATGAAGCCACGAATGTTTGACAAA
This sequence comes from Eristalinus aeneus, assembly GCA_955652365.1. Taxonomy (NCBI): domain Eukaryota; kingdom Metazoa; phylum Arthropoda; class Insecta; order Diptera; family Syrphidae; genus Eristalinus; species Eristalinus aeneus. The sequence goes on along the minus strand of OY019132.1, from coordinate 19,456,610 downwards.
ATGAAAAATTCATTAGCTTCAGAGAAAGTAGTTCTTATTTTCCTAGACATCAATAAAGAATTTCATTTGTCAAAAGATACTTCCGCAAAAGGCGCAGTTCTTGCACAGGATAACAAGTCGATTACTTTCATATATCGAACACTGTCAAAGATCGAAAAGCACAATGCCACGAATGAGAAGGAAATGCTGGCTATATTATGGGCTCTTAATGTTTTGCGTAATTACCTTAACGGTCCAACAGTTCTAAAGATATTTACTGATCACCAACCGCTGACTTATGCACTTAGCAATAAGAATTCGAACAACAAATTAAAGCGATGGAAGGCTATACCCGAAGAGTATAATTATGAATTGAAGTATAAGACTTGCAAATCAAATGTTGTTGCGGACGCTTTTTCAAGGCTACCCAGAACTAGCGAGGTAAATTCTTTAACAGCAATGCACCACAGTGATGAGAGTTCTGGACAACATCTTATCGAAATAGCAAGTGAGCTTTTAAATGGCTTATTATAAATGTCAGATTGTTCTCTCCTTCGGAAGTACCCCATCATATAACTTCAAAATCATATTTCTTACTTACCCTGGTCATGTAATAGTTCGAACCGTATGCACACATCAAGTTCTAATATATATCTTAAAACGTTACCTTAACCCATTTGTCACTTATGGTATCAAAACTGAGGAAAACATTCTAGGGAAACTTCAAGAAATTTATCCATTTATTCAGCACATCGTACCTCACGCGAAAACAAATTACATTTGTTGCAGAAGTTCACAAGTACAAGAACAGCAGTCCCACAATATCCCGGTCACATAATTCATATAGATATATATTTTAGCAATAAACATATATTTCTCACAGCAATAGACACATATTTAAAATATTCTCAAGCAAGAGTACTTAAGGAAGGAAAATTGTTTTAATATCAAACTTTATCAAACTCCTCCATATACCTGTTCTGTAAATGGTCAAGTAGAAAGATTCCACTCGACGCTCTCAGAAGTTATGAGATGCATAAAAGCAGAAAAAACCATTTCACTTTCGAAGAGTTGCTTGATCAATCCTTCTTCTTCTTCGGATGGCGCTAGAGTCCGGGGTGGACCTGGGCCTCAACCAACATGCCTCTCCAGCTAGCACGATCTCTTACCAGCTGTCGCCAATTGCGCACTCCAAGTGCTGTTCATGCGCTCTACATGGCCTAGCCACCTTAAGCGTTGTATCCGTAGACGCTTGACTAGGCTCATGCCGCCGTACAGCCCATACAGTTCGTGGTTGAATCTTCTCCTCCAGATGCCATCAACGCAAACAGGACCAAAAATCGCACGCAGAACTTTTCTCTCGAAGAGACCAATGGCTTTCTCATCCGCTTTTAGTAGCGTCCAGGTTTCTGCGCCGTAAAGCAGGACTGGGATGATCAAGGTGTTGTACAAAGTCACTTTGGTCGTTTGGGAGAGGGCTTTATTACTCAATTGCCTCTTGAGCCCAAAGAAACAGCGATTGGCAAGAGTGATTCTGCGCTTGATTTCGGTGCTGATGTTATTGTCCCTATTCACCGCGGAGCCGAGATAGACGAAGTCCTTCACAACCTCGAAGTGTCTGCTGCCCATAGTGACGCTCTGTCCGAGACGTCGATGTTCTGCGTCCTTCTTCGATGACAGCATATACTTCGTTTTGCCCTCGTTTACCACCAGTCCCACTTTAGCCGCTTCCGCTTCAATGCTAGCAAACGCCTCATTGATGGCTCGCTGAGTTCGGCCGATCACGTCAATGTCATCCGCATAAGCTAGCAATTGAACGGACTTGTGGAAGATCGTGCATCTGGTGTTGACGTGTGAGTTCCGCACGATCCTTTCAAGGATGATGTTAAAGAAGTCGCATGACAGCGCGTCGCCTTGTCTAAACCTTTTTTTGACATCGAAGGTCTCGGTGAGTTCGGTACCGACCTTGACGGAGCAGCGAGAGTTCTCCATCGTCATCCTACACAATCTGACGAGTTTGGTAAAGATGCCAAAACTAGACATGGCACTGTATAGGTCGTCTCTATGCACACTGTCATATGCAGCCTTGAAGTCGACGAATAGGTGGTGAGTGTCAATTTGCATTTCTTGGGTCTTTTCCAGGATCTGCCGCAGTGTGAAGATCTGGTCGATTGTGGACTTCCCTGGCCTGAAACCACACTGATAAGGACCTATCAGGTTGTTGACGAACGGTTTCAGGCGCTCACACAGTACGGCAGAGAAAATCTTATATGCGATGTTAAGAAAACTGATCGCTCGGTAGTTGGGGCAGTCGAAGGGGTCCCCTTTCTTGTGAACCGGACAAACTATGCTGAGATTCCACTCGTCGGGCATGCTTTCCTCCGACCATATCTCACAGATGAGCTGGTGCATGCACCCAACCAGGTCATCCCCAGCCGCTTTGAACAGCTCTGCGGATATTCCGTCCGCGCCATCAGCGTTGTTCGATTTCAGTCTCGATATTGCTATCTTGACCTCGTCGAAGTCGGGGGGACGGAATTCTTGTCCATCGTCGTCCAAATTGAGTGGGACATTCTGCCTAACAGCGGAATTTGGGTCGTCATCGCCGTTTAGGAGTCTGCAGAAATGATCCTTCCAGATTCTCAGCACCGACTGCGACTCTACCACTAGTTGTCCATTTTGATCCCGGCAGGCTTCTGTCCGAGGCTTATAACCACAGGATAACTGTAATATCTTGTGGTAAAAATTTCGGACGTCATTCCTGCCATAGCACCTCTCCATTTCCTCGACCTCGCGCCTCTCGTGCTCTTTCTTTTTTCTTCTGAGAAGCCGGTTCTCTTCCCTTCTTCTCTGTTTGTAGAGCTCACGAACAGCTCTCGTCGTTCTATGCAGCGTTGCCTTGTACGCTTATTGATTGGCTGCATGCGCCTGCCTACACTCGTCGTCAAACCATGGGTTCCTCTTAGGTGGTGGCGTAAAACCCAGCACATCAGTGGCGGCCTCTTTGATGGCTTCTTGACAACGTTTCCACTTGTTTTCTATTGTTTGTGCAGGCAGCGTCGAACTTTGAGATAGTTTCAGGGAGAATCGATCGGCAAAGGCTCTGGCGATCGGTTGCGATTGTAGCTTTCCGACATCAAACCGTCTTGGCTTGTCTCGACTCCGTTGCTCTCTCGATATCCGAGTTCTTACCTTGGCTACAACAAGGTGATGATCCAAGTCGATTTTTGCATCTCGGAAGGTTCGGACATCGAGAATATTGGAGGAGTGTCTGACGTCGATCGCAACGTGATCAATCTGGTTGACGGTTGATTGATCAGGTGATCGCCAGGTACCTTTATGAATGTTGAGGTGTGGGAACCGCATGCTGGCCACAGAGAAATTTCGCCCCGAGGCGAAGTCAACTAGCCTGAGTCCGTTTCTGGAGGTGTTGGCGTGCAGGCTGTGTCTTTCGATGACTTTAGCAAAGACTTCTTCTCTTCCCAGCTGAGCGTTGAAATCTCCTAGAACTATCTTGGTGTCGTAGCTGGGGCATCGATCATATGTCCTTTCTAGGAGGTGATAGAAGTCCTCTTTACTGCTGTCATCTTTTTCCTCTGTCGGGGCGTGGGCGCATATGAGGCTTATATTCCCGAATTTAGCCTTGATGCGGATTGTTATGAGGCGTTATGTATTGGAAGCTTAAGACTTTTTGCCTAAGTCTGCCTCAAACAACAAAACCGCAACCAAATAAGCGTTTCCCTCTCTCGCTGTAGCAGTCGCCGTGGTATATGTCGCAGTTTCTCACTCTTCTATTGCCCGGCCCATCCCACCGCATTTCCTGAATTGCGGTAATGTCTGCTTTATAGCAGTCCAGGGCCTCCGCAAGTTCATCGGCTGCACGTGGTCTGTTTAGGGACCTCACATTCCACGTGCATATCCGTAGAGCATTATCCTTTTTTCGTTTGCGTGGGTCGTCAACAGTGAATCCATCCATATCCGAGGCATACGGTTGTTTCGTAACTGGTTATTTTTAATGTGGCCAATCAGTGCCTACCCTGTTCCCACATCACCCAGCCATTAATCAAAATTGATCAATCCATTTACGAATAAAATAGTTCAATACATTCCACTACAGGAAAAAAGCCGTTTGACTTATTTTTTGGAAAACAGTTGTTAAATAACCCGTCAGAGAGAAAATATTAAAAAAAATGTAATTATTAATTAATAAAAAAAATTACAAAAGATAAAGGAACTACAGTTGTAATGAAATCTGGCAGAAATATACACAAACTTTTAATAAAAAATCAAAAATCTTACTTCTCCCTCTATGCCCTGCGAATGTGCAAATACTTTACTACTCCAACTCCCAGTTGATTAAGATCAAACCTAGTCAAGCCAAGCTTCAAACCGCATTTTTCAAAATCATTCACCTGATCGATATATATATGAAACAGCACTCGAAAATTTGGAAACATCTTTGAGCTGAACCACTAAAACTAACCATCCCCTATTCCATATCCTATCCTTGGAAATTCTTAGAATTAAATCACACCTAGATAAACCCAAATAAATGGTAGAAACAGACGCTCTATTGACGTAATTGGTACCGCATGGAAATGTAACGCGGGAAACCCCGATTACCATGATTTGAAAACTGTCAAAGAAAAATTAAACAATGTTCTTAAGAATAATAATTACCAAGCAATAATAAATAGAATGTCAATAGAAAGAAATAATGAACTTTCAAATGTAACAAACAAACGTATTATTAAAATATTTAAAAAAAAAAAAAATAAGCCTAATCTCCCGACTCAGGGTCAGGAAGCCTGCCAGAGTGCCACCTCTAATGGCGCGTCTTAGAAATCCGAAAACGAGGGACGAGCTCTTCAATAGCGAAGGCAAAGAGATTTAGGTCAGTAGAAATATCACCAACCGAAGCCGGCCAATCCTCCGAAACCAACACCGCCTCCTCTTTTTCTGGCTCTCAAAGCAAAAAGCGAAAAACGTCGTCTCACATTTCCGTTGGTAGCACCTCCGGCACGCAAGGTCCGCAAGACACCGGTGCCGCATCTAGTACTGTTTGCGGCTCGGCTAAGCGGAAATTGACTGCTGCGGGAGAGCCCGCCAATAGACTCAAACGCGCTGCAAGCGGATAACGAGATCCGCAACCCTACAAGAAGGCTGCCATCTCTTCTCTTCTGCTGCGAATTGGAAAAGGTGGCAATGACGATAGCATGACCGACGCAGAATGCAAGCACCGCGAAGATCAGCTATGGGAGCTGGCTAACGCAGAGAACGCTTGCTTCCAAGTGGAGAGCTGTGCTCTGGAAAACGGAACCTTTTTGGTGAAGTGCTCCACACAGCAATCTCTTGAGTGGATGAGCACTTCCGTGCCGAAAATTCCCCCCCTGGAAACCACAAGTTTTGAGGTTCTCAGACCTTTAAGACTCACGCGCGCCATCTGCTAGATCCCGGGGCCACTCAGGAACACGGCGGATGTGCTGGCGCGTCTCCGCATCCAGAACCCTGGTCTCGAAACCAGAAAGCGGAAGGTCTACTCCCACAGGGAGAGCAAGAACCGGGAAAGTAAAGAGGGTTCTACTCTCGTTGTGGACCTGGACCGACCTTCGGTTGAGACCATCGTCTCCAGATACGGATCTCGCCCCTATCTGCACCTTGGACGGATTAACTTCCGCCTCATGTCCAAGGTTTGCGAAGAAGGGATGCTTTTCACGGTAACGCTGTATGTCAATGTTTACCCAGATCAACCTTCATCATTCTAAGGATGCTACTGCAATCCTTTGTAGCAGACTTTCCATGATGAAGACAAAATTACACATCGTTTTTATCCAGGAAACATGGGTGTGGAAAAATCGCATCTGTGCCCTTGGTAGCCTACGAAGCTTTTACCCACTCTTCGACGAGCGATCGGAAAGACCAAGAGCTTGTCTTATTGTTCCGAATCTTCTCCCAGCAACAAAGTTTGGACAATTCTGTGGACAAGATTTAGTTGCTGCGGCCTTTAATTATAAATCAGACAGATCATGGAACAATTCTGTCGTGGCTTCGGCCTACTTCCCCCCTACGATTCCGTCCTACCACCTCCACCAAGGGAAGTAGCGGAACTCGTAGAGTACTGCGAAGCGAAAAAGATGGGTCTCGTTATCTGTGCGACGCTAATGCTCAGAACATCTTCTGGGGCAGCAGCAAATGTAACAGGAGAGGGTCGTATCTTCTTGATTTCGCACTTTTGTCTGGCTTAACCAGAAACAACGTTGGATCACAACCAACATTTGTTACGACAAGAAGACAGGAAGTGATTGACTTAACGCTATCAAATAGATATCTTAAAGAGATCACAGACTGGAAAGTTCTGTCGGAGGTGTCCATGTCGGCCCATAGATACACAGATTTCCGAATTGAATGCGAAACCAACGTCTCGCAGAGGAGCAGGAACCCTAGCAGGACAAACTGACCAAGCTTAGGTGGCAGTTCGGAACCTGAACGACACCTTAACCAAATGTTTCGAACTGACATGCCCACTCAAAAAACACCTGCAAAACCCCTGTTTCCTGGTGGAACGCGGAATTGCAGAGAAAGCGCAAGGAAACCAGACAACTTCTGAATAGGTCACTCAAGACCAATCTGGAAGCGGACTGGGACCTGTATCGATTAAAACAAAAGGAAAATAAAAGGCTTATTCGAGCTTCGAAAAGTGTATCTTATAAAGACTTTTGTGAGAAAATCAAAACACTCAGTGAAACCGGCACACTAGTGACAGTCCTCAAAAGGTATAAAGCAGTGAGGCTGGACACACTAAGAAAACCAGACGGTACCTATACCGAGTTTAAAGCTGAGACCATCCAACTCATGCTTGAGACTCACTTCCCTGGGAACCAGATCACAGTTGGCTCAAAACCAGTATCGATTTCCGAAACTGGGGATGAGCAGACAAATTCTACTCGCAGAGGCTGGTATATTTCATCGCTCGTGGTAACTGATGAAGCCATCAAGTACTCTGATGCGTCTTTTGATGGTTTCAAGTTACCGGGCACCGATGGCATATATGCAGCACTGCTGCAAAAGGGCATAGACCCTATACTGCCGGCTCTTCACTGCCAGCCTCTCGGTGGCATACATTCCAAGTACTTGGCGTACAGTGAAGGTAGCCTTTATACCAAAAACTGGTAAAGCAGACTACTCACTCGCCAAAAACTTCAGGCTTATCAGTCTCACCTACTTCATGATAAAAAGCTTGGAGAGGCTGGTTGAACTGCACCTGCGCAAAAACGCTTTGCGATCATTCCTTCTATCTCAGATACAATATGCCTAACAGCGGGGAAAATCTTGCGAGACTGCACTTTTGTGCAGTCGGTAGTCGGTCGTCGGTAGAATTAAAAGTGCACTTGATAGGAAAGACTACGCACTGGGTAGAGGGTGTTTTCGACAATGCGACTTTCGATGGTATGTGTAACGCGGACAGGAATCACGGCGTAGAAGAATCATTATTGTTTTGGATAACAGCATAAACATGACTATAACCGCGGAGGCGGAGTGTGACAAATTTGTAATGTCGGAGGTTAACAAGGGCTGCCCCCACGGAGGGGTCCTGTCTCCTCTCCTATGGTGCATGCTGGTCGACCTGGGGTCTATTACCCAAAAGATGCCTTTGGATCTACACGGCAATGATAAAACCACTTCTCTCTTATGCATCAGTTATTGGAACAAGCTTTCGCGCAAATATGTGATTGCCGCTTTCACCAAGCTTCAAAGAACAATTTGTCTCGGCTGCACAGGGGCTTTCCCCAGCACGCCTGGCTCTGCTCTTGATGCTCTGATGCGAGGTCACATATAATACAGTTGCGACGCCTATACAAAGTCACCTTTCCCCGTGTCCTGGACTGGCTGTGGCCAGAAACTGAACCGGAAAAGGAATGTTGTCGGATTTTCCGCGAATTCTGAACTGGATCTGGCCAGAAACTGAGCCGGGAAAGGAATATAGTCGCACTTTCACTGACGGCTCCAAGACAACAGAGGTTTCTGGAGCTGGGGCCTTCGTGGAAAACGACAACACCAGACTTCATGCCTCCTTAGATAATTTCGCGTCGGTCTTCCAAGCGGAAGCCTTCGCGATCCTAATGGCCACCAACTATATTGTGGTGGATAGGTGGAAGGGAAGAAGTACCTGCGTCTGCAGCGACAGTCAAGCTGCGCTGAAGGCCTTACTCAACCCTTTAACCACTTCCAACGTAGTTCAAGAATGCAAGTCTTCCCTTAATTTGGTCGCCAGGCTGAAGTCGCTAAGACTTGTCTGGGTCCCGGGTAATCACGGGATGCTGGGAAACAAAACTGCCGATGAACTAGCTAGGCTAGGTTCAGCAGAGGCATTCGTAGGGCCCGAACCCACCTTGAGATTATCCGCGTCCCTGGTCAGGGCCTCCGTTGATGTTTGGGTCTCCCTACAGCACAACCAGAGATGGCGTAACTCTCCAGGATGCAGGGTGACCAAGAGTATGCTCCCAAACGTCAGCAAGAAATCCGCATCTTTTCTGCTATCTCTAGACAGAAACGAGTACAGACGACTTGCCTGCGTACTAACGGGACACTTTAACTTCGCTATGCACCTGAGTCGGCTTGGGCTTAGCTGTGACATCGCTCAGCGACGCCTGTGGAGAAGGTGAAGACACGTCAGAGCACTTTCTCTGTCAGTGTCCTGCTTTCGCTCATATCAGGTGGCAGTTATTTGGTGCTGATGTGGTGGGAACTGAAAACCTAAGTTCTATATCACAGAAGCGCATCTTGGTTTTTCTTCGGAAAACTGCCTGCCTGGTAGTATAATGGACCAGCATTTGAGTCTGAGCGCTCCAGTCTAGTTTATCCCAACCTCCAACAAAAACAAAAAAAAAAGTATAAATTAGAAATAATAAAAGAGGAAATAATTAATATTTCATATGCCATTCACTAAGCTAAAGCTAACATCGTGAATTCTTTCATAATTTCTCATACCAGTAAATGTAATAAAAAATGGTTAAATGATAACAATATTCCCTTCATAAATATCGATGAGGCCTTAGAATTTTAAGATATTAGAAACGCTACCAATAGAAAAGATTTAATATATATTTTAAATATTCGTACTGTTGCTTCAAGTAAAAAGTCTAAAATGTTCACTGTTAATATATGGTATTGTCAAAAAATGTAAGAAATTCAATGAACTTTCAATTTGTAATCAAAATAATGTCATAAAAATAAGTAATTCCACGTGCATTCCTAAGCTACTAAATTGTGAAAAAGCCAACTGCTCCATTATAAACAACGACCACATTCCAGACGTCGACGAAGTACATCTCAAAATCCTGTTACTAATCGAATTTTTGGAACCGATCAAAGTAAATCAAGAAACTATGATGCTTAATGGCACCTATATCATCCGACATTTCACCACCACAGTAGAAGTTGACGGAAAGCTAATATTTGCATTCCGTTTCTGCATTTCCGTGCATGCAGCCACGCAAAATCATCCTCTGCCTGCAATATTACAATTAGCACCCGAAAAGGACTACACTGAAGCAGAACTTTCGCTTAATCTAATGAAGAATCTACACGTTAATAGCACCACTAAAATTCACATCCTGGAGGCAAAACGTAAAATAAGCATGACTCAAGCATTATCTTAAAAGTCTTGCTAGCCTTCATTCTGAGATTTATATTCATTTGGATTTTTGGATGTAAGTTGTTAAATCGCAAGCGCAGACAAAATTAACAATATGCAGTCTTAACCTTGGGACTTGGAGATATCCCTCACCTTTTCACAACAACAACGTCGAACGAAGACGTTCGAATCTAAGGGTGGAGGAGTTAACGAAACAAAACGCTGAATCTGCATCATTCCAAAATAGCTTTCCCAAGTTCGAAAGCTACAACATATGACACCGAGCAACCAACACCTATGCTGACAATGCGTCTGGAGCAATGGAGTCCAGCGAAGCAACGTATGCACAGGTTGATTTAAGCTTATAAATTGTTTGTTAAGTCAGTCTTTAGATTACCCGCAGTGAGTGTGGCAATAGATCTTTTTTTTTTAAACTAATATTAAATACTATAATTGGTATAAACAATCCCTTTACATACTCCCAAGTAAATAAATTTAGTAATAAATAATTTCATATTCTGCCAAAGTCTTATAAGCCTGGGTAATACTTTTCACGCAAAAAAATGGGTAAGAGGAAGAGGTTTCATTCAAAAATCATCAGTTTTTACTAACAAATTTTTTACATAATTTTCAGAATTCTTTATCAAAATTCAACTGGTTTCTCTTGTTATATTATTTAAGTAAAACATTTAGCGTACATTTTTACAGTCCGCCAGGAACAATGACTATCATTTTCAGCAACTGCTGGAAGTGGAGCTGACATGACGACCATTCTGATCTGGATTACGAAGGGCGAAATACAAGAAGTTTTTTGCACGTAATTAGTAATACTCTTTGATTCTAATTATTAACCCACGGATGTAGTACCACATCTTTTAGTCAACAGTAATTTGAACTTATTTAATTACAGAGTCGACAACGATTTCAACATAAGATCACATGATATAAGATTACATAATTTTTCATGCAGTATTTCAAGCTCATATATGTAAGGGTGAAATCGTAAAGCATTATTAAAATAAAAATAATTATAATTTTGTACATCATAACAATACTGACGATTAATACTATTCTGCGCGATGTCTTAATTGCCCATGTCTTATGGACAGTTCATCATCTAAATGCGTTTAAATTACTTACAAAAGATAAACATCCGTAGCAAAAGAGTCAACATGAAGCTTAAACGGAAAGTAATAATAAAGACAAACGTCTTTTTTCAACAACACGCCATAATAAATGATGGAAATATATCTTAAGTATACACACTTCTAAAATAGCAGCGTGAAGTCTCCATCGACGGTTTCAATTCTCCTTTGATGAACATACATTTTTAAACAGTTGCTGTCTGCGTCCCCCCCTCTATTTTGCAAACAGAAAATATTGCCACCATTTTTTAAAACCCAAACCACGGTAATTTGGCTTTAACGACCATTTCAGAAAGAGAAAGAAATCAAAAACATATCAAACCGAACCATCTAAATCAACTTTAAGAACTCCCGTCTGCACTACAGTGTTTTTGGTTGCACATCAAACAGTAATTTTTGAATTGAATTTTCATTGAGAATGTGACGAATGGCTTCAAATTCTTCAGTAATGCACGTCATGCATACATAATTTCAATATTTGCACTCATATAACATTTCTTTTCATTTTATACTACCACCCAAAGGGTTGGTTTTCGATAAAAATTTGTCTCTAAGGAAGGTATGTATTCATTTGATAGTGTTCGATTCAAATAGAAAATGAAGACTTGCATTTCTGGAGTTTTTCTTCTGTAGATGAAATAGCAAAACAACGATATGTTATTGGATTCTTTATGGAAGCCACTTAATTCGCTACAAAGACATAGATGGTTTTTAATTCGTTTTTATTATTATGGAATCCATCTTCATCTAGTGTGGAAGGTCATACCCGGGATAGAACGGTTAATATGGCATTGCATTGAAATAAGTTTTTCTGCCGAGAAAAATAAAATCAAATCCATATATGTGATTTTTGTGTACAAATTGACAGTTTGTACACACAAGTAAACTTTAATATTTGAAATAAACGCGATTAACACTAATGATAGATCATTTGATTTTACATGTGCTATAAAATGTTTATATGTATATGATAGGAGATCCTTCTATAGGTAAGGTATGTAACCTGTCGATGTTGAATTATGAATTCGATCTCAAAAAGTAGTATAATTGGCTGGAATACTAAATGTTACTTAATATGAAACATATAACATAGTAGTATTACATAAAATAAAAGTATATTAAATACAAATGTGACCAAATCAATTCTTCTTTAGAAATTGCTCATTTGTACAATACAACCCACGTGAAATATAAAATTTAATCTAGTAACTTAAGAAAATATTTTCCATTTTCTGTCATATTTTCAACACTTGTGTCTTCACTCTCTGTATGAGCATAAATGTAATGAGTATAAATGGGTGTGGCAGTTTCTACTTTAAAAATTGGGGTTAAGAATTAATCGAAAAATAAAACACGCTTTCTTAAAGATGTGTTTAATTAAGAATTTAAGTTTTCGTGAAATGTCTACTAAAGCTGATTTATTAAAATAGAAAGAAGGAATTAATCAGTGTTATAATTCTTCTGAGATTCCAAAATCTTAGTGTTTTGCTATTATTAAAGCTTACGGATGACCACTCTATATTGTTTAAGAAACTTTTACTTTCCGACCACTCCAAACATTCAAAAGATTAATATGGCGGGTGTTCCATAGTTATCGGTACTGGGATATATTCCCTTTTTAAACTAGTTGTTTATTTAGTCTTTTATAGGTTAACAGACTGCATCTGCTGCATATGTGTTTTTATTATACTGTGAAATGTAAACAATGATTAGCAATTCACAAACTTTTTATTAGTGATAAAAAAATTTATACTTATACTTTGACGCTTTTACTTGTTGAACTCCATTGAATAATTCTGTTTGCAGTGAGGCAACTATATTGTCTTATACAACGTTAAGCTTGGTATGTAACTGTGTATGTAAGACCAAATTGTAATAAAGTATTACTTTATGAGTTGGCTATTTCTTCATGAGACCTGGGATCCAACCACGGAATACGACTATCGTGCGACTATATCGTTGAGACAGGAGTTTTGCATCGCGTAAGCAAGAAAAACACGATATTGACAATTCATTCCATATCATTTTGGTTGCTTCCCGTTTTTGACGATAACTATTTCACTATCGTTTTGCATTGCGTTGGCATATAAGTTATGAAAATTTTGAGTAAATTAAGAAAAATATGTGATCAGTAATTACAAAACAATGAGGATTATCAGCTTACGCAAGTATGCATGTATTCAAAAAAAATATTCCCTGAAATTAAACGTCATGCGTTTAAACTGTATATAAAATAGGCCGTAGACGAGACGACAGTGGTTGGGTTTCGTGATACAAATTATCGACGATATCGTTTTGGATCGTCAGAACGATAATAATAATTGGGTGGCGCTACAGTCCAGGACCAGGGTCTAGATTGCTCTTCAACTACTCATGTTGTGCGCGCTACTATTCTCTCACGAGTTGAAGGGGCCTACCGTTTTTTGCCGACTTCGAACGGCGAAGCTTTTTCTTAGATAGTTATTATCTCTTTGAGTGTTATCAGCACTCGAAAGAGGTGATGTAGTGAAACATTCGAAGTGTTCCAGCTGGGAATCGAACCTGGACCTTCGGGGTGTGAGTGTCGCACTCTACCCACTAGGCCACGGCGGCCACGACAGGACGATAGTTGCTTGATAAGTTACGTGATAACAGCCCAGAACATTTAATATTAAAGCAGTAACATGCAATTAGGATTTAAGAATCCAATCGAAGTAAAATAATTAAGACGTTCTCATTCTATAAAGTATTCAATATATTATCAAAAAAATTGTTTCAAAAATTTAATGATTTTTTTCCACAAAATGTCTCTTTTGTACTGGAAACATAGTATATAAAATACAATTTTCAATTATCAAGAACAGACACATGAATACTCGAAAAACCCATGCTCACGGCTGTTTATGTTATTAATGCAACTTGACAAGTAATTAAGAAATAGAAAAATATTTCAATGAAAAGTTTGATAAAGCTGCAGTTTTCTTTTACCAAAAGCTTAACAAAAATAGATAAGATTAGATTTGATTTGACTAGGACTCATTTCTAAGGGTTAACTAATGAATTTATATCAGCTTAATTTTTGCATTAAATAATTTACCTAAATATCAATTAAGGCCACCAAGATAGCTCTAGGCCAATTATTACAAATTACATTGCGTAGTGAGCACAACAAGTGTAATCAGCTGTGACTCGTACATCATAAGCAGAGAAAATGTTTGCATTATTTTTTTTTTCAATAAGTCAGAAAGAAAGTATATTTAAAATAACTTACGGAAATTAAATCTAATGACATTTTTTTATATTATTTTTCATTTATTATGCTATAATGTATACCAAATTTAACAATCAAATTACATATTTAAACCTTAACAATAAAGTCATTCACCGAATTCAGATTGTCTTTTTATATTGTTTCAGTACCCTGCGATAATAGAAGATGGTAATGTTTATCTCGCATTAACATCTTCTCCCCCTACGAAACACTGGTTTCCAATGTAGGAAATCGAAAACTTACACACAAGTGACGAAGAGCTTTGAAGCTAATAATAGGGAGGGGGGAATCGTCCTGTCCACGAGAGGTAACGTTGTTGATTGCGGTCCACAAGGCGAGCCGCCAAAACCAGTTTCCAGTCTGTGGGTTGTGAGTGCGGTTAACTTCGAAGAAATAAAGAGTTCAGAAACGTCGAACACAGCGGCTAGAGTGGATAGACTGCTAGTAGAACTATTTAAAGCAGCTGGAGATTACCTGGTTAGGCACATGCACCAGCTAATCTGTAAGATATGGTCGGGAGAAAGCATGCCCGATGATTGAATATTAAGCGTCGTTTTCCCGGTCCACAAGAGAGAAGACCCCTTTGACTGCGCCAAGGACAAGATCCTCTCTGCCGTATTGTATGAGCGTTTATAACTGTTCGACCACAATTTGAAAGGTCCCCTTCAGTGTAGTTTCAGACCAAGGAAGTCCACAATAGACCAGATCTTCACTTTACGGCAGATCCTCGAAAAGACCCAAGAAATGCAAATCGACACTCGCCACCTATTCGTCGATTTTAAGGCCGCATATGACAGTGTACATAAAGACGAGCTATACAGTGCCATGTCTAGTTTTGGCATTCCTACCAAACTCGTCTTCTCCTTCTTGTTCTTCGAATGGTGCTAAAGTCCGGGGTGGACCTGGGCCTCAACCAACATGCCTCTCCAGCTAGCACGATCTCTTAACAGCTGCCTCCAATTGCGCACTCCAAGTTGGTTGAGGTCCTTTTCCACTTGTGTGCGCCATCTCAGTCTAGAACGTCCTCTGTTGCGTTGTCCCTGTGGTTCGGATTCGAAAACTCTTCGGGCCGGAGCAGTGGTGTCCATACGCTCTACATGGCCTAGCCATCTTATCCATAGACGCTTGACCAGGCGCATGTCGCTGTACAGCCCATAGAGTTCGTCATTAAATCTTCTCCTCTAGATGCCATCAACGCAAACAGGACCAAAAATCGCACGCAGAACTTTTCTCTCGAAGAGACTAAGGGTTTCCTCATCCGCCTTTGGTAACGTCCAAGGTTCCGCGCAATAAAGTAGGACGCGGATGATCAAGCTGTTATATAAAGCGAGCTTCGTCTTTCGAGAGAGGGCTTTATTACTCAATTGCCTCTTGAGCCCAAAGAAACAGCGATTGGCAAGAGTGATTCTGCGCTTGATTTCGGTACTGATGTTGTTGTCCCTATTCACCCCGGAGCTGAGATAGACGAAGTCCTTCACTACCTCGAAGTGTCTGCTGCCCATAGTGACGCTCTGTCCGAGACGTCGATGTTCTGCGTCCTTCTTCGATGACAACATATACTTCGTTTTGCCCTCATGCACTACGAGTCCCATTTTAGCCGCTTCCGCTTCGATGCTAGCAAACGCCTAATTGACGGCTCGCTGAGTTCGTCCAATCACGTCAATGTCATCCGCATAAGCTAGCAGTTCAACGGACTTGTGGAAGATCGTGCCTCTGATGTTGACGTGTGAGTTCCGCACGATCCCCCCAAGAACGATGTTAAAGAAGTCGCATGACAGCGCGTCGCTTTGTCTAAATCATTTTTGGACATCGAAGGTCTCGGTGAGTTCGCAGAGAGAATCTTATATGCGATGTTAAGGAGACTGATCCCTCTGTAGTTGGCGCAGTCGAAGGGGTCTCCTTTCTTGTGGATGTGACAAACGATGCTGAGATACTCGTCGGGCATGCTTTCCTCCGACCATATCTCACAGATGAGCTGGTGAATGCACTTAACCAGCTCATCCCCAGCCGCTTTGAACAGCTCTGCGGATAGTCCGTCCGCGCCAGCAGCTTTGTTCGACTTCAGTCTCGATATTGCTATCTTGACCTCGTCTAAGTCGGGGGGACGGAATTCTTGTCCATCGTCGTCCAAATTGAGTGGGACATTCTGCCTAACAGCGGAATTTGGGTCGTCATCGCCGTTTAGGAGTCTGCAGAAATGATCCTTCCAGATTCTCAGCACCAACTGCGACTCTACCACCAGTTGTCCATTTTGGTCCCGGCAGGCTTCTGTCCGAGGCTTAATGATCCGAATCGATGTTTGCACCTCGGAAGGTTCCGACATTGAGAATACTGGAGTAGTGTCTGACGTCGATCGCAACATGATCAATCTGGTTGACGGTTGATTGAACAGGTGATCACCAGGTACCTTTATGAATATTGAGGTGTGGGAACCGCGTGATGGCCACAGAGAGATTTCGCCCCGAGGCGAAGTCAACTAGCCTGAGTCCGTCTCCGGAGGTGTTGGCGTGCAGGCTGAGCGTTGAAATCTCTTAGAACGATCTCCTAGACCTGTTGGACTCACAAGTCAACAATAGAATTCCAAAAGTTAGTTCAATTGCCAGCTTGCGCTGATGACATTGACTTGATTGGACGAATACAGTGAGCCGTCAATGAGGCGTTTGCTGGCATTGAAGCGGAAGCGGCTAAAATGGGTTTGGCGGTAAATGAGGGCAAAACTAAGTACGTGCTGTAACCAAGGAAGGACACACAACATCGACGTCTTGGACAGGGCGTCACACTGAACAGCAGATACTTCGAGGTAGTCAGGGACTTCGTCTACCTCGCCTTCGCTGTAAACAGGGACAACAACATCAGTCTCGAAATCAAACGCAGAATCTCTCTTGACAATCGCTGTTTCCTTGGGTGCAAGAGGCAATTGAGTAATAAAGCCCTCACTCAAAAAGCAAAGCTCTCTTTATATAACAGCTTAATCATCCCAGTCCCACTCTGTGGCGCGGGAATATGGCCGTTACTAAAAGCGGATGAGAAAACCCTTAGTTAATTCGAGAGAAAAGTTTTCCGTGCGATTTTTGGTCCTGGTTGCGTTGATGGCATCTGTAGGAAAACATATAATGGCGAACTCTATGGACTGTACAGCGACATACGTTTGGTCAAGCATCTTCGGATAACGCTTAGGATGGATAGGCCCGAAAAGTCTTCGAATTAGAGCCACTGGGACAACGCAACAGAGAACGGCCTAGGCTAAGATGGCCACACAAGTGGAGAAGGACCTTAACCAACTTGGAGTGCGCAATTGGAGGCAGCTCAGGCAAGAAACATTGAAACGTGCAATGACAATACTGGAGTTATTCTAACATAGGATATATTTTCATATTTTCTGTTCCTGCTACTTCTTCGTAGGGGAATCGCGAAAATAATGAAAGTCGTTAACTTAGAACCTAAAGTCATTTACAATTAGCAAATTTCTTTTTCTATCAAACAGTATTAATAGGGATATAGTTTCACGTGTTCTGTATCAATATTTTCCTTCTAACAACGAAAAACATTTTCGCATTACTTCCATTGTTGATTAATATAAGTGTTGTTCAACTGTAACATGCAAAATAAAAATTTAAGGCACATTATCACTTCTTTATTGTTAAGATCTTTGAAAACCCATCAAGAAAAACTTGTCACCGCTGTGATAAAAAACAACTTGACCACTAAATTTTCGATGGATGGATTAACCAATTCATACAGATAACTTTACAGTTTCTATAGCATTTATATCAATTTCCATCTATTCTTATATTTCTGTTGTAATGCAGCTAATCAAGGATTTAGATTTGATTATTAGGATGTTATATACAATGGCCGTCAACATGACCCATTTAATTGTATAGTTATAATATTATGCCACCGAAAAATTCTTGAAGCACAATCATTTTAGTTCACATTCAGTTTTCTTTTATATTTTTTATTATGAACAAAGTAGGGTAAACGGGATAATTTTAATAAAAAACAGTTATAGGCTTCTAAGAAGGTGCTTAGTGACTAAGCAACCCAGCTGAATGTCGTAAACATGGCGTACCAGCAAATACAGCGACACTCACACACCGAAAATCCACGTTCGATTCTCGGCTAAACACCTCAAAATTTCCACAGCACCACCTTTTTCGAGCTGCTGACAACACTTAAAGAGTAATAACTGTCTAAAAAAAGCAGCTTTTCTAGCTTTCGTTTGGATTCGGCAAAACTTGTAGATCCCATCTATTCATGAGAGAACAGTAGCGCGCACAACACGAGTAGCAATAGAACACAACAGTACAGTAGAACACAATCTTAACAAATTCGGTTGAAAAATGTTTTCTGACTAGAGTTCTTTTACACTATTTGTTTGTTTATATTCGACTCTGAATGTAAGTTATTTTCGAACAAAGTCAATAAAGTGAAGGCGCAAGCCTTAAAATATTTTTTTTAATAAATTAAAACTTTCTTTTCGTTAACTGGCGCCCGAGCAGGGACTGCGTGATCGTTCACTTGTGTCACACTATAGTACGTATCGTAAAAACGCGTGTTCAAGTGTGTGCAATAACCAAGCCACACAACCAAACAAATCGTGTAAACCGTGGTATAAGCGCCGTGAAATAAGTGTGTGCAATAACCAAGCCACACAAGGTAACCTACAAATCAGTTCGTACAAAGTGCGTCATATAATAAACGCGTGTGCAACAAACAAAAGCAGTGCGTGCAATTCCGTGGAAAAACTATCGGAAGAACATAAAGTGGACACCAAGCCGCTTAAAGCACGAGTGAAAATTCAAGGAAACGAGGCCCCTAGTAATCCTACAACCAAAGGGACAAACAGGAGTCAAGAGATAAAAACCTGACAGCCACCTTGATTAAACGATCAGCAGTACCGAAACTATCATTTTTGTTATGGAAGGAAAGATTATTAAATTCATAATTTTGTAAGTCATTAATATCTAGGAACTCATTTTGTACTAATAACTCTAAGGACTCATTTTGTAAAGACAATATCGAACCCAAGCAATTTGATCAGACCATCGCGGTTAGATATAATTACTGCAAATGCTTCCGCTCCCAATACCTCTGCTCCCAATACCTCTGCTCCCAATACTTTTGCTACTTCCGTCCCCCATCCTCCTACATAACTTAACGATACCCTAAAACAGACTATTACGACATTGCAGATTCAAGGGAGATTTTTAATTTATTTTGAAATTTATCCGACATGGATAAAATACCCGACGTAATTAAAAGTTTACGCGAGTTTTCTGGGTAGGCCCAAGAGTTCAATTCATGGAAGAAGAGTGTCGATACTCAAAATATATAAACATCTCAGAGGCACCCCAAAGTACTACGGCATCCTTTCCGTCATTCGTAACAAAATAACAGGACATGCAGACACAGCTCTAGAGTCCTATAACGCCTCATTAAATTGGAAAAGATATCAAAATGTCTGACGTTACATTACGCAGACAAAAGGGACCTGGGAACCCTTGAATACCAGATGACCACTCTGGTACAAGGTAATAACACGATACCAGAGTTCTACCAAGCCGTATACCACAACCTGTTCCTTCTATTGAACAAACTAGGTTCACTAAGACATGAGCAAAGAGTCTCTCGACAACATGACGCAATGTTATAGAGACAAGGCTCTTGGCACATTCGTCAGAGGCTTGAAAGGTGATCTTCCCGGACTCCTTAGCCTAAGACAGCCTGCAGACCTCCCACAAGCTTTGCACCTTTGTCTGAAGCTACAAAACGCCGATTTCAGAGCACAATATGCAAATAATTCTGAGTCCTCTGCGCGAAAAACCTTTTTACCCCCACCGATACCTCCTCGTAGAAGAGTAAATGTACCACAACCTACACCGATTCCCGCTCCAACCCGAGAGTTCTACCCACATCTGTTGCACAACACCAACAGTTGGAGGAAATATTAAGGTTACGCACAACTGTTTTATCCAGTTATTCAATCCCAAAACAGAAAAACTTAAATGTTGTATACTCCCAAGCCTCATTTCATTCGATCGCATTATAGGAAATGAATGACACATTACAAAAGTTAAATGCTATCATCCATAAAAAGGAGAATTATATGATAATTCACCCAAATATAACTATACCGCTAAAACAACATCATACAGAAGCAGTGAACAACCTCAATATTTTAACCGACCATTTGCCTAAAGAAGATTCTACAAATCTTATTAATATGATACATGCTTACCTAAATCTTTTCTCTGACCCAGATGAAAAATTAACCAGCCAGCCAGTCTACTCCAAATCTTATCCTTATCCTAGAGCTGTTAAGGAAGAAGTCGAAAAGCTAATCAACGAACTTCTAAGAGACCACATCATTAGACCGTACAAATCACCATATAATTCACCGGTTTGGATTGTTCCCAAGAAAATGGACGCCTCCGAAAAAAAAATACATCGTATGGTAATCGATTTTCGAAAACTAAGCTAAGTTACCATTCCGGATAGGTACCCAATTGCAGAAATCAACGAGGTCATCGCCAACCTCGGTAACGAAAGTTGGTTCTCTATATTGGATCTTAAGAGCGGACGGGCAAAATCAAATCAACAAATCTTTCCATCCAAATTTTGAACTTACGACCGACGCTTCGGCTGATGCTATCGGTGTTGTGTTGTCTCAGGACAACAAACCTATAACATTCCTTTCAAGAACCTTAAAAAAAACCGAATAGAGATATGCCAAAGACCGAAAAGAGATGCTCGCCATAATCTGAGCTCTCAACTCAGGAAAGGAATTTCCTTTACGGATTAAATAAGATCAACATCTTAACGGACCATCAGCCATTGACGTATGCACTTAGCAACAAAAATACAAACTACAAGATGAAGAGATGGAAGCCAATGCTAGAAGAGTACAACTACGAGTTGAAGTATAAACGGGGAAAATCAAACGTAGTTGCCGACGCTCTTTCACGCCTCCCACTAACTTCTGATGAAAATTCAATGACGATGACTCTACATTGTGATGATAGTTCATCACACAACTTGATCCCAACTGTAGAGACACCTATCAATGTACTTCGCAACCAGCTTATACTTAAAATAGGAAATGAATCCAGCCATCAATTTAAAATACCATTCCCACCTTATCACAGGCATATATTTGTTCAACCCACTTATAGCAATACCGACATCATTAACATATTTAAAAAAATTTTGAATCCCAGCACTATAAATGTCCTACTCACAGAACAGAATATAATGGGTCGTACACAGGAAATCTATTCATTGCACTTTGCAAACTTCAAGGTAAGGTATGCCCAATCGACAGTAGAAGACGTTACAGACGAAACTGAACAGGAGGAGAAAATACTAAAAATCTACAGGAAAAATCTTAGTTTCAACTTCAATATGTAAACTAATTAAATGTGCAAAAACTAAAATAATTCGCTTAAGAGCAATTGTTGAGATCAGACAACCGGTCCGAGAAATGTTATTTACATTTGGTGTTCCTGAAAACTTTGTCATCGACAACGAAAAAGCTCTTAATTCTGCGAGCATCACTTCCACGATGGAAGACAAAAGTGAAGTGAACGGACGGACTGAGCGATTTCATTCTACTCTTTCGGAGATTATGTGATGCCCCAAAGTTGAGAAAACTCCTCGCTCTTTTGAGGAACTACTCGAAAGAGCAACTAACGAATATAACTTTACCATTCAGTCCACAACAGGAAAAAAAAACCATTGAACTCTTCGTTGGCTGATGTCCCAAACTAACTCCTGAAATATACGAAATCAACAGGAAAATATAAGAAGGGTAAAAGAAAAACAACAAAAACACATCGAATATTATAACAAGAAACGGAAACCGACCAAAACTTATAGCCCAGGTGACGTTATCTATGTTAAACACAACAAAATACTAGGTTCGAAACTCACGTATGGATACCGGAAGGAGACCAAAATACTGTAGTTATAACCGAATCGGGGAAAACAATTCAAAAAAGCAACATTAGAAACTGATACCTTTTCATTTCAGATATATGTTTTCTGCCATAAAAGGCGAACTACAAATTTTGGATTTCTCTTACTCTCAATTTGTTTCACTATACACCGGACAGACAAAAATACAAAAGGGCAACTTCAAATCCATGACATTGACCTTGACCAGTACGAACAATTTCTGACAAGCATTAACCCAACGCTCAACCAAAAGACAACCGAGCACGGTTCCATGTATCCCTACCTATCCCATGATTACCAACAAATAGAAAACCCAATCCACAACTAAAACCCAAGACAAATTAAAAGATCACTAAACTTTATAGGATCAGCGTGGAAATGGATCGCTGGTAATCCTGACCACAATGATCTCATAACAATTAAAAGGAAGATTAATACCATATTGGTTAATTCTAACCATCAAGTTGTAATAAATAAAGTTCAAAATGAAAGAATGAATAATATCATTAGAATAACGAAATCAAAACTATGTTAAAAGGAAATGAAAATATCAATAAAGAAGTTTTGTCCGAAATCCAATATAAGTTCAGAAGAACTACAGAATATAAATATAGCTATACATCTTTCTAAATTAGGAATTGTAAAAAAATGCATTAAATAGAGAAAATGTACCTTTCATGACAATAGAAGAAGCTTTAAATTTTGCTGAAATAAAAATTATAACTAATTCAATATCAATTTTATATATTATTAATATTACAATAACTGATTTACATATTTATGAAAAATGTATACTTAAACCCATAAAAAGGAATAACGTAGCAGTAGAAATTATTTACAAAGAAATTATAAAGAATAATAATGCAGTTTATGGTTTAATCAATAGTTGTAAATCAACTAATTTTGTCACTATTTGTAAACAAGAAGATATTATAGATTCAGCTGATTCCACTTGCATTCCAAATTTGTTTAAAACTTTAGTTTAGTTTAGCCACATGTAATTTAATAAATAATGAACATATTCCTGTAGTATATTGGGAGCTTACTCCCGGCATAATATTGCTTAATAATTTCAACGGAACTCTAACTCCACTTTGAACCGGAACCTTACTCGCACTTTCCTCATTAAGTACGACAAAGGGAATGTCACCATCAACGGCAGGACATTTGAAGCACGAGAAGAATCCAGACATACAATCCTCCCTGCGATATTGCAACCAAACGCCAAAGTGGACAAATTGCACAAACTCCTGACCCTCGAGATGATGAGCAAATTACATATCAATAACACAAAACGAATCGACTTACTAAAATCAAAGAGTGAATCGCAAAAGTTCGTCGAATACGGTACAATCATATTTATTGCAGTCATCCTTACAACCTTTGTAGCCCACAAAACCTGCGGTGGTAGAGGAAATACGAAGATCATAGTTCAGCAACCGGAGATAAAGAACATCGAAATTCCGTCACATCCAGAAAATACACTAGCAATTGATACTGCCATCGCCAGCCCAAAGTTCAACGACATACCGTACTTCTGAGCGATCGAGGACTATCGCTATTAAGAGGCGAAGATTTATTTTCGAACACGCTGCAAAATAACGCCACGCAATCGCATCTGGATACCCACATTTCGGTCATTCCACACTGCACCTTGCATGGGTCATGCCACGCTGCACCTTGGACTCGCATCTGGGTCACCCGACAAGCTGAGTAGGTGTCTGGAACGTCGAAGCGGCGATCACTGCCCTTTGGTAACAAGTGCAGAGTTAGGAATTAAGAGGAATAAACAGAGTTAAGAAATCGATTCTTAGTTCTAGATCGAAGTCAATAAAGTGAAGGCGCAAGCCTTAAAATATTATTAATAAATTTAAACTTTCTTTTAGTTAACTTATACGCAAAAAAGAAAAATAATGTCAACGTTGTGAAATTATTAAAGAAACTATTCTTGATGTGCTTCATTTCAGCAGCAAACACACGCAGTCAAAAAGGTCTCAGATAAATAGGCAAATGCACTAACTTCGCAGAGAGACAAAAATAAACATAAAATGAACCTGGTCTTAGAGATGGTGCAAACAGTTATCCGATGGATACCAACTTCGGAATAAAGCCAGTCGACACAAAAAGCTACATGTAGATGCAGAAATCGTTTCAGAAGGATTTAATGGACCATTCGCCGGGCTCCTGAAGGCGGCTGGAGATGATTTGGTTGGTGGAGTGGACCATTTAATTTGCTCAGAGAAATACATTCTTGATAACTGTCTGAGTCATTTGTCAAATACACAAGAAGAAAGTCCTTTATGGTTGCGGTAACTACAGAGAGATCAGTCTCCTTACATAATACATGTTTTCTATTTTGACCGAACAGAATCGTTCATTCGGTCGGAAAAAATCTGATAGCTTTTTATTGCTTCAATGTTCAACGACTGAACTTTTGCCAACTTGCTCATGATAATCATTGATATCTGATATCTTTTTGCATTTTTGTTTCATTTTTTTTTATTTCCTCTTTTTTTCAAACAAAAACATCGAAATCGAGCTCAGAAACATTCTTGCCAGCCGTTTTCTCTATGGGATGAAAAGATACGTGAGCTGTAATGCCCACTCCCTACAATTACAGAATACTAGTTTCCTATAACAGCTTGATCATCATTAAGCCCGGTTCGTGACGAGAGGCGGTTGAAAAAAACATCAAGTTCTATAAAATTTATGCCATTAACAAAAGCTTCAAACGTTTAATGCACTTGTATCCAAACAAATTCTCAACTTAATTTAGGCCTATCTGAATAATGGGCAAAATAGTTTGATCGTCCCAAGAAATGTTTGATAGATATTGTGAGAGTCCACGAAACATTTTTTTTTTGTCTAAACTCTAAATTCATCTAATCTATTCTTATATTTAATTGCCTTTCAGCATATACAGAACTGTGCAAAATAATAGCACCATGTTCGACTTTCTCATTATTATGCTAATTACTTTCCCTATGGTCAGTTAGGGGGCCTGGTTGGGCGCATGCAAAATCTCATCTGTAAGATAAGATCGGAGAAAAGCATGCCCGATGAGTGGAATCTCAGCGTCGTTTGCCCAGCCCACAAAAAAGGAGACGCCTTTGACTGCGCCAAGTACTGAGGGATTAGTCTTCTTCATCGTCTACAAGATCCTCTCTGCCGTATTGTGTGAGCGTCTGAAACAACGTTGATAGGTCACTAACAGTGTGGTTTCAGACCAGAGAAGCCCACAAGAGACCAGATCTTCACTTTACGGCAGATCCTGGAAAAGACCCAAGAAGTGCAAGTCGGCACTCGCCACCTATTCGAGACGAACTATGAAGTGCCATGTCTAGTTTTGGCATTCCTACTAAACTGTTCAGATTGTGTACAATGACGATGGAGTACTCTCGCTGCTCCGTCAAGGTCGTTAACGAACTCACAAAGACCTTGAATGTCAAAAAAGGTTTTAGACAAGGCGACCCACTGTCATGTGACTTCTTTAACATCATCCTCGAGATGATCGTTCGTAACTCACAAGTCAACAATAGAGTTCCAAAAGTCAGTTCAATTGCCAGCTTGCGCTGGTGACATTGACGTGATTGGACGAATACAGTGAGCCGTCAATGAGGCGTTTGCTGGCATTGAAGCGGAAGCGGCTAAAATGGGTGTGGCGGTAAATGAGGGCAAAACTAAGTACGTGCTGTCACCAAGGAAGGACACACAACATCGACGTCTTTGACAGGGCGTCACACTGAACAGCAGATACTTTGAGGTAGTGAGGAACTTCGTCTACCTCGCCTTCGCTGTAAACAGGGACAACAACATCAGTCTCGAAATCAAACGCAGAATCTCTCTTGACAATCGCTGTTTCCTTGGGTGCAAGAGGTAATTGAGTAATAAAGCCTTCACTCAAAAAGCAAAGCTTCCTTTATATAACAGCTTAATCATCCCAGTCCCACTCTGTGGCGCGGGAATATGACCGTTACTAAAAGCGGATGAGAAAGCCCTTAGTCAATTCGAGGGAAAAGTTTTGCGTGCGATTTTTGGTCCTGGTCGCGTTGATGGCATTTGTAGGAAAAGATAATAAATGGCGAACTCTATGGACTGTACAGCGACATGCGCCTGGTCGAGCGTCTTTGGATACAATGCTTAAGATGGCTAGGCCATGTAGAGCGTATGAACATCACTGCTCCGGCCCGAAAAGTCTTCGAATCAGAGCCATTGGGACAACGCATCAGAGGAAGGCCTTGGCTAGCGTGGCACAAACAAGTGGAGAAGAATCTCAATCAATTTGGAGTGCGCAACTGGAAGCAGATGGCGAAAGATCGTGCTGGCTGGAGAAGTATGTTGGGTGAGGCCCAGGTCCACCTCGGACTGTAGTGCCGAGAAGAAGTCATGCGCCTCATATTTATTGCACAACATCTTTATTACATCAGTCATGAAACCCATATAAAAGATATTAAAAAATAGCATGTTATCATAAAAATAGGTCCCGTTACAGGAAATACAGCCGAATTTAATTGTGGAAAATAATAGCACCACGTCATTCTGAAGAACGTTTTCGAAGTGCAGGCCAGTATTTCGATTTGTTTGACCTTAAAGTATATCTACACATATTTATGTAGTTAGTTAAATATAAAATTTCAAAAGTGTAGTGTTGTTAGCGAAGTAAAATGAGTAGTGGTGTGCATTGTACTCCCGAGAATCGTGCCGTAATAAAAAAATTGTTTTCTGAGGATAAAACTTACAAGTTATAAGTTAAATTGTTGTGTGTTCAAATAAAATTATCGCAAATGCCAAAAAATACGTTCAAAAGGAAGAAAAAGGAGGAAGAAAACCGAAACTAACCCCTCCGATGAACGACAAATAGTAAGATTGGTCAAACGTAACCCGTTTATGAACGCTAGGAAAATAAAATAGGAGTTAAATTTACCCATGGTGACATCAATATTAAGTAGAAGGCTGGTAAAGAAGAATTCACCTTCCAGAAGTCCCAGAAAAGTACCACTACTGTCAAAAATCAACCTACTAAAACGAACCAATACGAAAACACCAAGAGTTTCAACGTATAGAGACTGTTAAGCACGGTGGAGCAAAAGTTAATGTATGGGGATGCTTTTCCTATTATGGTACTGGTCCCATTTTTTGAATAAAATCGATGGTGACCACCTATGTTTATGTCAGCATAATGAAAGAAGCCATTCTACCTTACGCAGAGTGGAATTTGTCACTTAGATGGATCCTACAGCAGGATAATGACCCCAAACGTACGAGCAAACTGGCCAATGAATTTTTCCAAAGCAATGGAATTAAAATTATGTCTCCGGACCTGAATATGAGAAGAAGAACTATATTAGTAACAAAAATAAGAACAAAAAACATCACTATTCCATTATATTTTACTTCATATTTATGAATTTTTACACTTAGTGCTATTATTTAACATACTCCGAAATTCGGTGTTATTTCGGATAACGGTCCTTTTCTAATTTCAGAGTGCATTTTTTTCTTATCTTGTTCATGGGTTTTATTACTCATCGAATAAGGATGTTGTGCAGTAAATATGAAGCGTTAGCATGACTGTAGGAAAAAGTTATTTGCAAAATAGTGCAAGATAGAGACAAAGTTGAACATGGTGCTATTATTTTGCATAGTGCTGTTTCATTTTTTCATTTCGTTTAACTAAAAAAAAAATTTACAAAAATCTTAATAATTTAATTAATTTTTTTATAAAACTTAATGCTAAATACTAAAACCTAAAAAGTACCCTAGTTCGCCTACTAAATTACAACTTAATTTTTTGTTTTTTATTTGTTTTGATTTTTTATTTTTTTTTTTCTAACGCACTAATCTATACTACTTCATGCCAAATGTAAGTTTGCCGTAAGGGAACAAAAATCAGCTTTTTGAGCTGACAGCAGCTGGGCACTTGATGTAGTTCTAGCCACCAACAAAAATGTTTATCTCTTTCCCCTTCATTTCTGTCGCGATTGGGGATGGATGTGATGAACCGAAGATCACCAGGACTTACGATTTCTACATTGCTCTTGTAGATCTTTCTGCATCCTGGACCGAGCTAAGTCGGCCCAGATATAAAAACTCTACCGGCGGAAAGATCTACTTGTCATTGCTCGTTCAACATGTCTATTCACGTTTGCTGCATTGTACAAGATTTCATTAGCATAGAAAGCATAGAACTTGTTCTACTCAGATTCTTTGCACATCATAAGGTAAGCCCGAAGACATAATAAGGTAAGCTCGATCTCTCAATGATATCTAAAAACTCGTGGTGTCAACGAAGCATAATGAACTCGTTGCCGCGTCTTTGGCCGAAGACGGCATTAAGTAGCGTTTGATATTACCATTTGCGCAAGAGAACGGGGGGGGGGAATTTGATAGTACGCTCTGTCAAATGCGACCTACGAAGAGTCATCGGACCTACAGTACTAACATTCAAATATATGAATACAATTCTTATTCAGGTTGAATCAGTGATAAAATCGCACATATTTATTATATTTTCCCCTCAAACTTTCTTAGGTCGTCCTCGAAAAATGTTTCCTAAGAAAGATGTAAGCTATATAAACATCAACAGGCTCTCTTGATGGCAACAAAGGATGGCATCGCGAATACGTTACATTGTTGCAGAGTTGATAAAAATGATTTCAAAACGAGAACAATCTTACCGTGGCAAACGTCGTGATTGTGAAGGATGTCAACAATCCTCCTGCTATTTCGATAATGACCAAAGTAACTAAGGTCTTTCCAGATGCGGACGGTGTAAAAGTGCATTCAGTCCACGCAGATTTCATCAGAATAATAATAATTAGATGGCGCGACAGTTCGCAGAGGGACGACGGCTTACCTTGAGTTTCAGTTTTTCAGTTTTCTGCCGACTCCAAACAGCAAAGTTTGAGAAGCTTTTTCTTAGACAGTGATTACTCTTTGAGTGTTGTGAGCAGCTCGAAAAAGGTGGTGCCGTGAAAAGTTCGTTGTGCTCAGCCGACAATTGATCCTGGACCTTAGGCGTGTGAGTGTCGCACTCTAACCACTACGTCACGGCGGCCACGGCCAGATTTCATCAGAGCGAACACAAAAAATTTACCCTACCAATTCTTTAAAACAACATTCCAGCAGGATGTTGAAAAATGTAACTCCAACTTAATAAGTTGTTCAATGTGAAGAACGTAGCGTAACCTTAAGATGTATTTTTATTTATAACATGCATTTCTCTCTTATGTATTTCCCATCACTTTCACTCAATATTGCTCCACATTTCTTTCTTGAGAGTTATTGATTGATTGTCAAGCCACATTGTTTTGCGCGTATGTTTCAGTCATAGAATTCAAGAAAGTAAAAGTAAAAGAAAGGTTGTTATACTATCATTGACACAAAAAATTTTGTTATATTTTTATAAATTTATGAACAGACTTATCAAGAATCTTATTTTTTGTTATAATTTTGCAAAAAGTATTATTTTGCAAAACAAGATTAAAAAACGAAATACCTCAGTTAAATCCCACAATATAAAGGATTGGAAATTATGCACATAAACGGTATCACCAGAAAATACAAGAAAAATGGAAGGAGTGGAAAAGGAATTAAATTACTTTGGATTAAGAGTTACGCTAAAAGGTCTTTCATGTCCTAGACAAGAAGTTTAACAAAATTCAATTAGCCCAATAAATACAATTCCAAAATATTGTTACTTTAACTCTCACACCGGGTAGGCCGGTTATCAGAAAGAAATGATTATAAAATACGTGCTTATTTGACACTTAAACAAACAAATTAAACATCAGCAAAGTTATATGTTTGCAATCATATACTTAAAAGACCGAAGAGCAGGGAAAAAAGTAAATCAAAAACCTCCAAACCTGAAACTTGAGTTTCTCTACTTGCGATCGGAGCAATGTTCACCTGATTACAGAAAAGCGACTTGAGAAAAAATCAGTCAGGTATAACAACTGAGTTCCTACAAATCCAAAGCCAGTGAGATTACTTTTTTTGGGCTAAATTACCAAAAAGCATAAGTCTAATTACTAGAAAACACATATGAAAGGCCTCACTCCAACAACCTCACAATCGTGACTTTATAGAAAACAACCCCATTTGTTTCTAAACAAATGAAAAAGGATCGGGAGGAGCTTCGGTTATCTTCAAACCTTTCAATTTGATGTGAACGATGAACTTAAGCCTATGAAGGTTCTGTAATCCCCAGACAATATAGGCTCAAGCTCCTGATTGAAAGGTATTCCACAGGAAATGCAGATATAGAGGAGTTATAAGATGATTAAAGCCGTATAAATCACCACTTGGAGTGATCCTACTTAAATCCTACTAACTTAAATTGACCTAATTCAAAGCAACTGCTAATGTCGACGACCTAACCATCACAGTTTCCTATACACGGTAAAAATGTGATTGGGTTTGAAATACGATTTGATTGGTTGGAGACTAATTAACAAGAAAACCTATGTGAGTTGGCCCTAGAGAAGAATACATACTATAAGAAATGTAAGACAACCTGAAGTTATACCGTCCGTTTTTTAACAATGGAAGGCTTTAGATACATAAAAAATTAATTAGCGGCATCAAACGTTGACTTCTTAAAGTATAACTCAGACTAAAACTTATCTGCGGTATTCTTCTTCTTCTTCTTCTTGTGGCGCTACAACCTGGGCCTCAACCAACATGTCTCTCCAGCCAGCACGATCTTTCGCTATCTGTCTCCAGTTGCGCACTCCAAGTTGGTTGAGGTCCTTGTCCATTTGTGTGCGCCACTTTAGTCTAGGTCGTCCTCTGTTGCGTTGTCCCAATGGCACGGATTCAAAGACTTTTCGGGCCGGAGCAGTGGTGTCCATACGCTCTACATGGCCTAGCCATCTTAAGCATTGTATCCGTAGACGCTTGACCAGGCGCATGTCGCTGTACAGCCCATAAAATTCGTCATTAAATCTTCTCCTATAGATGCCATCAACGCAAACAGAACCAAAAATCGCACGCAGAACTTTTCTCTCGAAGAGACTAAGGGCTTCCTCATCCGCCTTTGGTAACGTCCAAGGTTCCGCGCCTTAAAGTAGGACGCGGATGATCAAGCTGTTATATAAAGCGAGCTTCGTTTTTCGAGAGAGGGCTTTATTACTCAATTGCCTCTTGAGCCCAAAGAAACAGCGATTTGCAGGAGTGATTCTGCGTTTGATTTCGGTACTGATGTTGTTGTCCCTATTTACCGCGGAGCCGAGATAGACGAAGTCCTTGACTACCTCGAAGTGTCTGCTACCCATAGTGACGCTCTGTCCGAGACGTCGATGTTCTGCGTCCTTTCTTGATGACAGCATGTACTTAGTTTCATTCCGTAGTTGGCAGTGATAGTGAACACACGTGTCTTGAAAAGTGTCTCAAAATATCTCGTAAACGACAGCGGAAAGAATTAGGAGAAGAGAATCTTCTCTTCCCTGATAGTTCAAGAGCTAAAATGCGTGCCGGCCCGAACTATACTAACTACTTCAAGTCGCTTCAGACTTTGAATGACGACTCCGATACTTGTGTTAGTGAACCCGAGCCTATAGTTAAGAAAATAGAAAGTGTTCCACCTATAATCGTTCTCAAAGCTAAAAGTGAAACTTTGCATTCAATTCTCAAAAAAATTAATGTTGACTATTTGTTAAAAAAAACATATCCTTGGGCCATAAGATAATTTGTCAATCAAACGATTCCCGTGAAATAGTTTTAAATGAATTTAAAAAACTTAATTTACAATTCTATACTCACGGTACTAAAGAAAATAGACCCTTTAAAGTCACTCTCGCTGGACTTGACTCCTACAATGCAGCTGAACTGAAGAATTATCTCATCGAGCTCGGAATCAAATGCATCGACGTCAAGCCAATCACAATCAAATCAAAATTTAATAACCGCACCCAATACATCTACGTTATTTATATTGAACGAGGTACAATAAAATTGAACGAACTTCGCAGCAATCACTCCAGTATCTACAACACTATAGTGAGATGGGATTTCAAAAAACATAATCCATCAAAAATTACTCAGTGTAATAACTGCCAGTTGTATGGACATGGCGCCATGCACTGTCACGTGCAGAGCTTCTGTTCTAATTGTGCAGGAAAGCATCTGACCCAGGACTGCGACTCTCCTCAGACCATAAAATGCGCCAATTGCAGCGGCCCTCACAAATCGTCCGATCCATCGTGCATCAGTCGAAAGAACTTTCTCGACATACGCAACAACATCGCTTCGCGCAATAAAAAAATCAAAAATAAACCACATGTATTGGCAGAACCTAATACAACTCATTTCAACCACCTTTCCCTTTCCGAGTTCCCACCACTTAATAACTCAACAACGGCACGGACCCATGGGGCTACATCAAACTTCAACTCAGTCACTCACAACATATCAATGGCCCACACTCAAACTCAGGTCCAACATCTCAGATGTCTACTCAACATCGAGCTGAGCATGCAACCAAGCCCAGTTCGATTCCAACACACTTGCCTCGCGAAAGCAGCCAATTGTTCTCAATTGAAGAGATAAACTCTCTTATATCTGAAATTATCTCTAAATTAAGTTCTTGTCGCTCTAGAAATGAGCAATTTCACATAATAACCACGCTTGCTGTCAAGTATGTATATTCCAACTATGTTAATTAACTCCCTTAAATTAGTAACTTGGAATGCAAGAGGCATTCAACACAAACAAACTGAATTTTTTGATTTTTTAATAAATAAAAAGGTTGATGTAGCGTTAATCACCGAGACACTGTTGAAGGAATCAAAGCATTTTAGTCACCCTAACTTTGTATGTCACAGATTAGATCGACTTGTTAATAGAGGAGGAGGAGTTGCCATCGTTGTCCGAAAAGGGCTACCACACTCCCTTCTGAAAGCATTTCATCTACGTGTGGTAGAAGCCATTGGCCTTGAAATTACGCTTCTAGATAATTCAAAACTGAGTATAATTTCCGCCTATTTCCCTGGAGGAAACGGTAACGCGGAGAAAAAAGCTCAGTTTAGAAATGATCTCACTAGGTTACTAAGGTGCAATAACAAGCTCATTCTCGGTGGTGATCTTAATTGTCGTCACCGATCCTGGGGTTGCCTCAGAGCAAATTGTTGGGGCAATATTCTTCACGATATTTCCACCACAGCTACAAACTGCAATATATTGTATCCTCCTGAACCTACATATATTCCGTATTCTGTTTCTGGTAATCCTTCTACTCTGGATTTTTTCATCACAAATATCCCTGAACACTGCTCATGTCCTAGAACAATAAACAGTCTAGCATCCGATCATCTACCTGTCTCTATGGTCACGAGTTTGAGTTCAAAGATTACTCGCGAAGAAAAGTGGTGCTACCACAGAGCTGATTGGAATAGATTCAAAGCATTCATTAACAGAAATGTTAATATTATCAACACGATTACAATTGCTGAATTAAATACAACAGGTCAGGTTGATAATTTGTTAACAGA
This sequence comes from Eristalinus aeneus, assembly GCA_955652365.1. NCBI lineage: Eukaryota > Metazoa > Arthropoda > Insecta > Diptera > Syrphidae > Eristalinus > Eristalinus aeneus. The sequence continues at coordinate 19,423,154 of OY019132.1, read as the reverse complement.
TTTTGTTGATGTCATACACAATGCCGCGGATTTTGCTATTCCTAAACGTTCAGCTACAACCCTCAATAAGCTACGTATTCCTACTGAAATCCAAGATCTTATTCGTCGCAGAAATGCAGAGAGAAGGAAGTGGATACGCTATCGAATGGATTGCTTCTATGAGAATACCAAAATGCTTCACTCAACTATTAAAGACAAAATTTTAGCTTTCAGGAATGAACGTTGGAACCTTCTTCTCTCCACGTTTGACAAGGCAAGTCGTCCCTTTTGGAAAATAACCAAAGTTATTAAGAACAGAGGCAATATTGTGCCTCCACTTCAAGTGAACAACAATATTCATATCTCTCAGAAGGAAAAGGCAAATATCTTGGCATCTACATTTAAGGGATATTATTTATCAGGAGCTCACCTCAGCGATATTGCTACCGAAAATCAGGTGCTCTCCTCTCTATCCACAATTTCTGATATTCCTTTTGTCATCAACGAAACCTATTTTCCTAACCTAAATGAAATAAATAATATACTTAAAAGTTTAAAAAAACGAAAATCTCCAGGAATTGATAAAATAAATAATACGCTTTTGAAGGCATTACCTAAAAAAGGCGTAAAGTTGTTGCAACTAATTTTCAGTTCATGCCTAAAACTGTGTTATTTTCCCTCCGATTGGAAAATTGCTAAGGTTATTCCAATAGCCAAACCAGGTAAACCCAAGGAAGATGCTACTAGCTACAGGCCTATTAGCTTACTAAACAGTTTGAGTAAAATATTTGAAAGAATAATCAAAGTAAGAATCGAACAACATATTGAAGAAAATAATATCCTTCCTGAAACCCAATTCGGTTTCCGCAGAGATCATTCAACTTGCCATCAGATTGTAAGAATTAAGCGACATATCAAAAACAAATTTATGACAAAAGAATCAACTGGCTTGGTATCGCTGGATTTAGAAAAAGCCTTCGATACGGTGTGGCATGATGCGCTTGTTCATAAACTTTATCGGCATGATTTTCCAATTCCATTAATAAAAATAATACAAAGTTTTTTAAAACATAGGAAGTTTATGGTGTGCTTTGGCAATACCTATTCATCCATGCAAAGTGCTGTTTTTGGTGTTTCTCAAGGATCAAATCTTGCACCTATTTTATTCAACCTATTTGTATCCGACATACAAATACAAGCTGGAAATTCTGAACTTGCAATGTTTGCTGACGATACCGCCGTATTCGCATCTGGTGTAAAGTTCTCGGATGTGTTCACGACGTTACAAAATGCACTTCATCAAATTGAACATTATTGCACAAAATGGAAGCTAAAGATAAACCCTGAAAAAACTCAAGCTGTCTGGTTCACTAAACGAAGAAAAGAATGTTTTATACCTAACAGAGGGCTTAATCTGAATTCAATCGAAATAGAATGGGCGGACTCGTGCAAATACCTAGGAGTAGTCCTAGATAAAAATCTAACCTTCCAAAAGCATATTGCCAATCGTATAGATAAAGTAAATAACGTAACCAGAATCATTTATCCGTTTATAAATAAGAAATCTAGGCTTAGCAATATTAACAAAATCATTTTGTTCAAAACTATTTTTCAACCCATACTGTTATATGGTTGCCCTGTTTGGTTTGATTGTGCAAAAACGCATATATTGAAACTGCAAAGATGTCAAAATAAATTACTTAAAATGATGATTGGATTGCCTAGAGATTTTCCTACCGCTCGTCTTCATGATATAACCTGCGTCAACCTTATAACAACTATGTTAAATAAAATTAAAATAAAATTCTACAATAATTGTTCTTTTTCGGAACATAGACTAATTGCTAAATTAAGTGTGCAAGAGGGTTAATGTGCAATAGTAGGTTTAAGATTTAAGTAAGGGTTTTTGTTGGTAGCTTTTCCCTTAAAGTAAAATTAATCCAGCAATAGAGACTTCATTTTATAAAAACATTGAATTACAGTTGTAAAGGAAACTCTCCTAAATCTCTAACTTGTTATGTAATTACTTTCATGAATTGTATTGAATTGGCTACTGAATAAATTAAAATTGTAATTGTAATTATGTACTTAGTTTTGCCCTCATTTACCGCCAGACCCATTTTAGCCGCTTCCGCTTCCATGCCAGCAAACGCCTCATTGACGGCTCGCTGTGTTCGTCCAATCACGTCAATGTCATCAGCGTATACTAGCAATTGAACTGATTTCTGGAAGATCGTGCCTCTGGTGTTGACTTGTGAGTTACGCACGATCTTCTCGAGGATGATGTTAAAGAAGTCACATGACAGTGCGTCGCCTTGTCTAAAAGCTTTTTTGACATTGAAGGTCTCGGTGAGTTCGTTACCGACTTTGACGGAGCAGCGAGAGTTCTCCATCGTCATCCTGCACAATCTGACGAGACTGGTAGGAATGCCAAAACTAGACATGGCACTGTATAGCTCGTCTCTATGCACACTGTCATATGTAGCCTTGAAATCGACGAATAGGTGGTGAGTGTCAATTTGCATTTCTTGGGTCTTTTTCAGGATTTGCCGTAATGTGAAAATCTGGTCTATTGTGGACTTCCCTGGCCTGAAACCACACTGACCTATCAGGTCATGGACCTATCAGGTCATGGGCAAGCGGCTTCAGACGCTCACACAATACGGCAGAGAGGATCTTGTATGCGATGTTCAGGAGACTTATCCCTCGGTAGTTCGCACAGTCAAAGGCGTCTCCTTTTTTGTGAACCGGGCAAACGACGCTGAGATTCCACTCATCGGGCATGCTTTCCTCCGACCATATCTTACAGATAAGCTGGTCATCTCCAGCTGCTTTAAATAGTTCTGCGGACAGTTCGTCCGCTCCAGCAGCTTTGTTCGACTTCAGCTTGGATATTGCTATCCTCACCTCGTCTAAGTCGGGGGGACGGAATGCTTGTCTATCATCGTCCAAATTGAGTGGAACGTTCTGCCTAACAGCAGGATTTGGGCTGCCATCGCCGTTAAGTAGTCTGCAGAAACGAAAAATTCTTCCAAATTCTCAACACAGACTGCGATTCTACTACGAGTTGTCCGTTTTGGTCCCGGTAGGCTTTGGTCCGAACCTTGTATCTTCCGGATAGCTGTTTTACCTTTCGGTAAAACTTTCGGACTTCATTTCGGCTGCACGTGGCCTGTTAAGGGACCTCACATTCCACGTGCAAAACCGAAAATCAATGTCCTTTAAACGTTTACTGGGGTCGTCAACGGGTGATCCTTCATTATCCGAGGCATGTTTTTGTCTCTGAACTAATAATATTTTACGTGGTGAGGAAGTTGTCCTCACGCACAACCCACAGATTGGTAGGCCAGGCCAATTATTTAAACCCTCGGGCAGCGGGGCTCGCTGCATACATTGGTTCACCATACAACGGGTGTTGCGATGGCTATCCAGGGGGCGCCGCTTGGAGGCTGTATGTCAACTTGACCTGTGCACTAACGAGGTGGTGCGGTGTTCACGAATCAAAAAACTTCGTCAGAGAATAGAGGAGGAAAGCGCTCGTGCTATGACTACTATTGTTATACCCACCATCAACTTCTCCTCAATAGGTGTCAGGCAGAGAACCCGCACAACGGCCAATGCCGAAGGTAGTCACGGTTCCATTGGCCAGGCAACCAGAGGCAGAGCTTTCAATAAAATATGCTATGTCGTCCATCTGGTTGAGACAAGCGCAGATGCCTTGCAGAAACATATGGTCGAACAACATACCAGTTTCCTTACACATACGGCTACAGTCGATTTCATCTTCTCTCAGCTGTTTAATAAAATGGGCTTAGGCGAGGTAAGCACTCTTCAGACCCTAGAAGTGAATGATCGAAAGAAAATTAACGCTCTCTTAGAAACAGAACAATATCAGGCTAGAATTGTTCCCTTCCTATAAGCGCATCCTATCTGTTAAGTTATCTGTTATGTTAGCCAATTGACAGACTTTTTACTTAATGTGGAACGACACACAAGAAACTGTTCAACTACTATAATATAGCTCCTAAATAAGCTAGAGAAACGGGATGAATATGTCCAACCGCTATTAGTATGCGTACATCGATTCACTTCTGTGAAGGCTTAAACCCTAATGCAGGCGCCTAACTAATCCACAAAATGCAGAGATTCACAAGGATTCCGAAGGCACCACAAACCAATTATTTCAACATCTATCGGAATGTTAACATCGATGCACTTCTGTCAGGACTTGAACTCTTGTACAGGCGCCCAACTGATCCACAGAATGCAGAGATCCACAAAAGGATTCCGAAGGCAGTACAAACCAATTATTTCGACATCTATCTATGTACTTCTTTCAAGACTTGAACTCTTGTACAGATGCCTAACTGATCCACAGAATGAATGAGATCCACTCTCTGAAGTCTCAGATAAAAGTACAGCTAATCAAAGATGATGCGGAATGAATGGTACGGCATCATTTATGCAGAATCAAACAAGATACAGTGCATAGAGTTACATGTAGCATAACTCCAACTGCTAGTTACTCGTACATGCAGCATTAGTTTAATCGCATTGCCACAAGAGGCAGAACATGAGACGAGAAAAAAATAATAACCGGAATTGACTATTACAAGAACGAGGAGGGTATAGCTAATTTTGATATGCTAAGTTTCTTCAACAAAGTCCAAGACTTTACTGGAAAACCACAAATGATTAGTCTTTTTATAAAAAATGTAGAATATCTATATATATTTTCTGTAGATTTATATGAAATTGCTAAAAGTTTGAAGTTGCTAAAATTGCTGAAAATATTGTCAATCAAATTAAATTACTGAAATAACAGTCTGTTTAATAACTTAAACGCAGTCCACTCCAATTAATCTGTTACAGATCCTGAAGAAGTACTTCACTTATTCAAAAAGACTTATTTCAAAAATCCTTCAAATCGTATTTTTTTGTAAACTCTTACGAGTAAATCGGATTGAGTTAGTAATTCTAACATAAAAATTTTTTTTTAAAGAATTTTATAGACGCAACGTAAATATTGAATTCCTTAAAACGAAATTTTTACATTTTTAAGCCCTTATAAGCCAAAATTGACCTTGATTTAGATAGATAGATTTTATATCGTATAATAATGATTACAAATTATTATGTAATCATTATATTATATATTATACATTCATGATATTATAATATCTTTCTTCTATAACATTTAACAACTAACTTTAAAAAATTCTGCTTATTGAAAATGAGTAATTTTCCTTCTTTTAAAAAAAAAAAATATAAAAAAAATATTTACAAAAAATGTGTATAACATAGAACGATTAATAAATAAATTATAAAATAGTAGATTGATAAATAAATTTAAATATATAAATAAATAAATAAGTAAATAAATAAATAAGCAAATAAATAAATAAATAAATAAATAAATAAATAAATAAATAAATGTATAAATAAATAAATAAATAAACAAATATATAAATAAATAAATAAATAAATAACTAAATAAATAGATAAAGGAATAAATAAATAAATAAATAAATAAACAGGTATAATAATAAGAAAATAAATAAAAAGTAAATAAGAAAATAGTACAATAATACAATAAATTGACAAAGGCATATAACAATATGACTAACAAGCAATTGAAAGATAAGCTAATTATTAATTAAATAATAAAGATTATGTATCAAGGACTTTAACTGCAAAACTACAACATTCATGGAGGTTTGGTTTCAAATTCTCTATCCTATCAAAGATCAATTCAACATTCGCTCTTTTGTATACATCTCACTTAGAGTAATGCCATGGGAAATTTAACATCAATTTAAGTACTTTGTTTTGAGATATCTGCAATCTTTAAATATGGCATTTCGAACAGTAACCCCAGATTTGGCACCCGTAAAGTATAATAGATTGAAAAATCATCTTGTGAAATGATGATTTTGTTTTCAAGGGATAATAAAGATTTTCTATTAATAAGTGGATACAACATTTTGGTTGCGACCTTAACCTTATTAATTGTTTTACTAACGTGATCATTTAAATTTAGTTTAGTATCTAGATTGATTCTCAGAAAACGTACAGAGGTTTCCGAATTTATAAACCATCCATTCAATTGTAAATGCCTAGTAGAAATAAAGCAAAGCTTTCTTTTGCGTAAAAAAGAGATAGTTTGCGTCTTTTCCTCATTTAATTTTATATTCCATTTGCTGAGATATTATTTTACAGTATAAAATGCTTTTTGAATACCAAGCAGAATCATTCCAGCTGATTAGCTCTGAATAGTGATTTGTACCGTGTAGCGTGTTACTTGGTCACTCAAACCACTCGCCATGACGTGGTTATTTGCGAAAGTTTTAGTCAAAGCATTTGCTTTCTCAGAGTCTGTAAAGTACGTGTTAGAAGAGATTTTGAGAGAAAAGGGCTTGTTCCTATTTCTAATAACTCCAACCTTATTCCAGAATCGCTTGTAGTTTTTATTTAGCATTTTGAGTTTGGAGTTCGAATGCTTGTTACGAAATTTAAAAATATTTTTGGTTATTAAATTGCTTAGATATTGTAGTTGATATTTTAGATATGGCTGACGATATCTTTGCCAATATCTTCTACATTTATTTCTCAACTTGATGAGTTCCAAAATATGATGAGGAAGTTTTGGAGAAAAGATTTGTTTTGGGAATTTTGGGACAGAATTGTCAACTGCGTTTAAAATGTTTGAACGAAAGTCATTTAAAGCAGCGTCATCATTGATATTGGATATATTTGCTAGATTCATTGGTGTGTTTCTCAAGCTTGCGTTCATTTCACTTCTGTAACGAGTCCAGTTAATAATAATTTTTGGCGAAACAGTCCAGAGGGGGAGCAAGGCCTAGCTTGCTCATCAACTATTTGTGTTGTGCGCTCTACTGTTTTCTCTCGAGTAGAAGGGACCTACAGTTTTTTGCCGACTCCGAACGGCGAAGTTTGAGAAGCTTTCTTAGACAGTTATTACTCTTTGAGTGTTGTCAGCAGCTCCAAAGAGGTGGTGCCGTGAAAAATTCGAGGTGTTCAGCCGGGAATCCAACCTAGACCTTTCGGCGTGTGAGCGTCGCACTCTACCCACTACGATACGGCGGCCACGAGTCCACTTGTCTTTTTTGAAAATCCTGAATATACTCTGTTCTTCTTTCCCCGTTCCAGAGGAGTCGACAAAGGACAGGATTATGGTCAGAACTAAGATCGTTCAATGAAACAGGTTGGGTTATGCTTCTCCTAGAGACATTTGTGACGAAAATATCAATTCTACAAGGACTTTTATTTTACTTTTGTAGCATTTTTTTTTTATATATATATATATTTTATTGTGGCATCAACTTTACAATAGTTATTTACACGATGTGACTACAGAGATTTGATTTTATTTTAATCTTACATCTACAAAATAATACAAGTTGTTAAGTGTTTACATGTTTAATATTTGTATGATATTTTGAAGGAAAAGCCACTTAAAACCTTCATTAAATAGAAGGGTAAAAAGATAAAATCATATAAAATGAGGTAGCACTAATACAGAATATATACTTGGTTCGGGGAAGAGAGAAGTGGTGACATGAATTTATTTTCAACATAATAAATAAACGGGAAATAATCAATGAATTAAATAGATAAATAAATAAGTAAATATATAAATAATTAAGTAAATAAATAAATAAATAAACAATTAAATAAATAAATAAATTAATAAATAAATTAATAAATAAATAAATAAATAATAAATAAATTAATAAATTAATAAATAAATAAATAAGTAAATAAATAAATTAGTAGATAAATAAATAAGAAAATAAGTAAATAAATAAATAATTATATAAGTAAATAAATAAATAAATAAATGAATAAATAAATAAATAAATAAATATGAAAATAATAAAGAAATAAATATGTTAACAAGTAAATAAATAAATAAATAAATAGATAAATAAAGAAGTAAAGAAGCCAATAGGTAAATAAACAAAAAAAAAACATAATTAATAAAATAAATATATTAATCAATAGTAAATAAACAATTAATTATCATGTAATGATTAAATTAAGGAATTTGTTATGAAGCCAAGTTTAAAATCAATTCATTATCTGATGATAGGCAAGAGTTTATATAACGATGATAAAGTCGTTCAGCTCTTGTTGCAATCAGTTCAATATTAGCCATTTTGTGAAGTTCCTTTGTAGAAAAAAACCAAGGTAGATTTAGGATCATTTTAAGTAATTTATTTTGGGCAATTTGTAGTTTACGAAAATGACAGTTCGCGCAATTGCTCCAGATCGGGGATTCATAAAATATTATGGATTGAAAAATTGATTTCAAAATTAGGAGTTTATTCTCGTCATTTAGTCTTGACTTCCTAGATATGAATGGGTAGAGGATTTTAATCGTGTTATTAACTTTTTTTATTATTTCCTGGACATGGAGACTGAATGTTAGTTTATTATCTCAATATATACCAAGATATTTTGCGTTTGATTTCCATTCAATTTGAGAACCGTTAAGAGAGAGGTTGTTGCTTGGAAGTAAGCAAGCTTTTCTTTTGCGAGTGAAAAAGATAGCTTGAGTCTTTGAAGCATTAATATTAATTTTCCAATTGCCACAATACACTAAAATTTCATTTAATCCCGATTGAAGATTAGTTTCAATATTGAAACCAATTGAATCAGAAGAATAAATGCAGGTATCGTCAGCAAATAGGGCAGTATTACAGTTTCTCAAGTTAGGAAAATCAGAGGTATATATATTAAATAAGATTGGTGCAGTTACGGATCCTTGTGGAACACCAGCTTTGATCTGCTGACTTTCAGAGAAGCTTTGATTAATAAATACCTTAAAGCTTCGGGACTTGAGGAATGATTGTATGGTTTTGACTAGATATAATGGAAATTTGAAATGTACTAACTTGTGTATCAGACCTTCGTGCCAAACAGTATCGAATGCTTTTTCAATGTCTATGATAACCATTCCAGTGCTTTTTCCCACTGCGAAGCCTTTTTTATATCATTTGTGATACGATGTACTTGATGTGTTGTGCTATGAAATGATCTGAATCCAAATTGTTGAGTGGGTAAGATCGCATTACTATCGATAAAAGAGACAAGTCTTTTCTTAATAATTTTTTCAAAGCACTTGCTAAGAGAAATAAGTAGGCTAATCGGTCTATAGCTAGAGGGCAAATTGGGAGCTTTGCCAGGTTTCGGAATAGGTATAATCGTGGCAACTTTCCATTCCTTGGGGAAGTATCCCAGCCTAAAGCAGTTGTTGAATATTTCCGCCAGTTTCTTTAGGGCAAAGTCGGAAAGATACCTTATACCTTAAAAGGTATATATTTTTTATCATGTCAAGTCCAGTTGATTTCCTTGTTTCCAACCTGCAAATAATGTCCTTCAGTTCGCCAAGAGAAGTTGGGTGAAAATTTTCAAACAAGGAGTATGAATCTATTAGGTTTATTGATTGTCGAACGGAAGATTCAATATTAGTATCGGTGATTCCAGTGCTGGCAGTCGAATGGTTATTAAAGAAGGAATTTGCTAGCGCATTTGCTTTTTCAGAACAAGATAACAGCACAGAGTTGCTTGTTTTAAGGGGAGGAATAAATGTTTTCTTTTTCTTTATAACTTTTATTAAATTCCAGAAGGGTTTACTACCTTTATCTAGTCCCTGTAACCTTTCATTCCAAGATTGATTTCTGAAGTTAGCAATAGCAAATTTAACAAGAGCATTAATTTTCTTTAACTCATTCAGATAGAACACATTTCTCGTCCGTCTCCATCTGGACCTACAAGTATTTCTCAGAGTTATCATATCGAGAATGAAAGGTACTGTTTTCTTTGGTACTGACTGCTCTATGCTTTCTAAAATAGCACTTGTAAATGAGTTAATATTCTGATCGATATGAGATGTGCTTGAGTTAGAAACAATGACATTTTCTAGTTTTGCATTAGTAAGCCTTCTGAATAGATTCCAGTTGGCATTTTTGAAATTATATATTTGGTTGGAACATTTAGGTGGAGACATTATTACACTACACTTAACAGGCAGATGGTCGGAACTTAATTCATTAAATGTGATTGGTGATGTAAAAAGTTCGGGAATGTTCGTGAGAAATAAATCGAACGTTGATGGGTTCTTATTTCTGGCCGATGATATGTGAGTAGGATTAGGTGGAGAGAGAATTTCGAATGGGTACCTTGAATGAAGGTCAGCAAGAATGCTGCCCCACCGATTTCCTCTAAGACAACCCCAATTTCTATGTCTGGCGTTAAAATCGCCGCCTACAAGAAATAAGTCATTAGTATTAACTAGCTTTATGTAGTCATTTCGTAAATCAGCTTCTTTTTGACGAGAATTCCCTCCACCTGGAAAGTAAGCACTAAAGACTTTTAGTGAAAATCCATTAACAAAAGGAATTTCAATGCCAATGGCTTCTATAAGCTTAATATTTAATATTGGAAGCACTTCATGCTTAATCGAACGTTTTATTACGACGGCAACACCACCACCACTTCTCTCTTCCCTATCCAGACGGTAACATTTATATATAGAGTTGGACAGTCGATCAGTTACGCTTAACCATGTTTCTGATATTAATGCTACATCAATATTGAACTTATTAAGGAAAATAAAGAATTCAATTTGTTTTCCTCGAATGCTTCTAGCATTCCAACATATTATGTTTAGACTACACAAATTCATTTGGATTTATATAAGTACTTAATAGCTAATTGAGTAATTGTATTAAATTGTTCTGCTTTGGTAACACATTTACCGAGCAATACGATCATCTCCACCGTGAGTGCGTTGATTTCCTCAAGAGAAAAAAGCTCTTCTGAATTCTTCACACCATTGTTGATTGATGACTTAGTCCACGCGTTCGTTGAGTTGCAGTTGTTTGGATGTTCAAGCTGGACTGTAGGTGGTATATTGCTTCTGGTTGGGAGTGCAGGAAAGTCATTTGAATTGGGTACGAAGTGTGTTTGTGCTCTTCTAATGCGCTGAGGTTTGTTTTTGGATGACAGCTTTTCCCTCATTTCCAAAAAGCTTTGGCGACTGATGCACGTTAAATCAGTTGATCTGTGTGCGCCATTGCAGTTGGCACATTTGACATTCTTCGATCTGCATTCACTCGTTTTATGATAGTCTGAGCAAATAGCACAATGAGTTTTAATGCGACAGTTTTTCTCGCCGTGGCCATACATTTGGCAATTGAAACATTGGGTAACTCGGTTGTGTTGTTTTCTTGCGAAATCCCATTTTACTTGAGTTTTAAATATTGACCTGAAGTTTTTCTTCAGTTCCGCAAGGCGAATGGATCCAATTTCGAGAAGAATTAAATAAAATGTGTCCACAAATCGATCATAGTGTTTTTTTATAAGTTTAATGTTCTGACATTTTAAACCAAGTGATGTCAGTTCTTCTTTTAGCACTTCTGTAGACATCTCTTCTAGTCCGTATAAAATTACTTTGAATGACCTTGATGTTGGAAGGTCATGTGTAAAGAACTGGATGTTTTTAACACTGAGTACGTTACACAGCTTTTTGTGCGATTCAACATTTTCACAATTGATTTTGATTCCGATGCTCATTTTCTTAGCAGAATAATTTTCTATTTGGATGTCTCGAAGGAATGCATGGACTTCACTTAGAGTTTTATGCAAAACACACACTGATGGTATTTTGGGTTTGTTTTTTTTGGATGTGGATGGAGCTATAATTTCGTCGCAATCAACGTCATTGTTGTTATTATCGATTAGAGTCTGTAAGGGCGCGAAGAAATTACTACTAGAGAATAGTTCTCTAGAACTCATCTTGTGCACTTTAATCTTTGAAGACCCGTGGTCTTCAGTATGAGGTGAACGATCGCGTTTAGGAATTTTGGTTGTTATTAACGAGCGCTTAAGAAGAGAAAACTTTCTCGGTCAAAGCTCCGAACAGAACTGACTTTTGTAGCATTGTCTCCAGGGAAGTAAGCACAAACTATCCTCATAGAATTTTGATTTATAAATTTGATCTCGATTCTCACATTTTCTATGAATTGAATTTTTACAAGTATAACAGGTAAAAGTAAATGTTGGATTGATCTTTTTATAAGGATGGCGACACCTCCACCCGTTCTACCAATTCCGTCGTTTCTATAACACTTATAGTTAAATGTAGAAAGGTTAACATCATTTTTCAATAAAGTTTCGGTGATAAGGGCAACATGAATATCCTCATTGCTTAAGAAATATAAGAGCTCTAAGGCTTTAATACGAATACCCCTCGCATTCCAGTTTACAATGTTTATGGTTCTACCTATCATGTTAGGTATGCCTATCATATATTGGCATACACAAATTCTGTAGACAACAGTTAATTGTTCGATTTTAGTTTTACAAACGGATAGTTTAGATACCATTTTCATAGTTATAGAATTATATTCCTCCGGCGAGAACAATGAGCCGATGTTGCAGCCAGTTGTGTTTCCAGGAGTGTTGCCAGCTATGTATTACTGGGTTCACTGCTGGATTTCCCATGAGAATTCAGCCAAGCATTTGTTGTTGGAGATGTGGAAAAAGTTGCACTCCTCGTGTAACGGTCGGACTGTCAGACAAGTTTAATGAGTTCTGATTTTAAATAATACGTATTTATATCGTCCATACCATGCAGAATAAATTTAAGCGCCTTAGTACTTTTTAAATCATGTGAAAAAATTGACAGGCTTGAGCTTTTAAACAGCTGATCACCGAATTGTATGATTCAAGAGATTCACACATAATTTGTATATCGATTGACATTTTTTTCACAAAGTAATCTCTAATTTTCAAAGTTTTCATGACTGTATGCACAAAATCACATGGTTTTTGGAGCAATTTAATAGACAGAACATTCACCTTTTTTATGGGTTCAGACGCGAGTATATCTTCCATAACATCATCATCGCGAGCTTGAAGAGGGCCAAAGAAGTTTGTTCGGTTTAAACAAAAGTCATTTCTGCGAGCACTACCCCTCATGTCTCTAGTTTAAATAAAATCAGTGGTTAAATAGACTCAAAAAAATACCAACAATAAATTATATCCCTATATATTCAAAAACATATATGTAGGTACCCTGAAGCACATTCAGTTGAAGTAAATTAACAAATTTCGGAAATGGTTAATATAATGCTCCAATATGTGTTGTCTCCAAAAAAAAAAATGATAACTCTGGGCAAGAAAAATGGCGTATTGTTATAGATTATCGGAAACTTAACGATGCAACAACAGAAGGTAAGTTTCCAATTCCTAAAATTTAATGCATATTCTCAAAACTGCAAAAAAAACGCAATATCTATCAACAATTAATCTCTAGAAAGGTTTTCATCACATTCCCATTGATAAGCAGGAAATGAACCAAACTTGTTTTTCGACCTCAAGCGGTCACTATTAGCTCATTTGAATACCTTTTGATTTCAAGAATGCACCAGCATCTTTCCAGAGAATGATGAATAAAGTCTTACATGGCTATATAAATAAAATTTGCGTAGTATACCTAGACGATACACTTATATTCTCCACATTGACTCACTAAACCAAATTTTCAAACGGCTTTCTGAATATAATCTTGAAGTACAAATTGACAAAGTTAACTTTTTAAAACGATGCACTGAATGTTTAGGACACATAATATCATAACAGAACATTAGGAGCAGTACTATCGTAAAACAACCACCCGATAGCATACGCCTCCAGAACTTTAAATGAACATGAAAAAAATCACAGTACAGTGGAAAAGACACTTCTACATATAGTCTGGGCAACCAAATACGTTAGGCCTTAATTGCTTTGCCGTAAATTTAAAATACAAACCACCAACCATTAGCTTCGTTAAACTCCCTGAGAAAACACAATTCAAATTAAGCTCATTGAATTCGACATTGATATTGAGTATATCAAAGGAAAAGGAAATCAACTAGCTGATTTACTAAGTCGCTTAGAAAATATTCCTCTAATGGAAGACGATATAAGTTTACATATGGCCACAATTCATAGTGAAAAAGAAAACATAAATGACCACATTTTTATTACTGAAATTCCATCAAATATATACAAATGGAAATTCTAATGCTAACACAAACAATTTTTTATTTAGAAAAGAGAGAAGGTTTATTTTTACTTTAAAAGAATATAATGAGGAGTGTTTTTCAAACTAAAAATAAATATTTCTATCTAAACATCAGGCTTGAGACTCATAAATTTATTAACAATTGTATCTTACGCATTATATGTACGAGTAAATATGGGAGAAACCCGAACACGTCAAAACTATGTTTTTAAAAGCCATTGCCAAATTAAAAAAACATGTTTCTATTCATCAAATTACTGACAGAAGTTCAATAACAATAGTCAACATTTTCAAACACAGATTTGCAAAACAAGGTAGACCAGATGAAATAGTAGCTGACAACGAATTTAATACAGAATAGATATAAAACATTTGCTAGAGCAAAATAACATTTTATATCATTTCACTTCTTTAAGAACTCATGCGGGTCACTCAACAGTAGGAGCATTCCGTTCAACACTAAACGATCATACTAGGCTTTTTAAGCTGAACAAAGACAAGATAGATAGTGTTGCCAGAACATTAACCTTTAAAGCAGTTGAGATGTAAAGTAAAACAATTCATTCCAGCACAAAATATAAACCCAATGATCTTCTTTACTCAACCCAAAATAAGTCAGAATGGAAGCAGCTTAAACGCTGAGTGGTAGATAGAAAGAACACAAATAAGCAAAATGAACAATATAAGGATAGATCGCCCAGATTTTAAACAGCGAACCTAGACAAAATATTGCCATATATGATATACCAGATATACCCGTATGAAGTGAGCGTCAAGATACAAATGTCTCGATAGGCAACGTGAATGAGCCCTTATTTTTTTTTTGTTTGTTTGTTATGACATCTGTGAAAAATATTTAGTATCAAATATTTATCAAGTCCTAGAGCAGACAACATCATATTTTTTCATCGTGTTAAAAATGTCGAATTTTGTACCAGAACGTGATGATTTGCGGTAAGCATTAATTTTTTGTTTTCATTTGAAGAAAAGTGCTGCAGAGTCGCATCGAATGCTTGTCGAGGCATATGGTGATCATGCTCTATCAGAAGCAACATGCAAAAGATGGTTTCAACGGTTCAGAAATAATGATTTTGATGTGAGAAATGAAAAACGTGGAAGATCACCAAAAAAGTTTGAAGACGCCGAATTGCAAACGATATTGGATGGAGATGACATTTTGAGTCAAAAGCAAATGGCAGCAATGTCAAATGTTGCACAACAAACAATTTCTGACCGTTTAAAAGCTATGAGAAAGATCCAAAAGTGTGGAAAATGGGTGTCACATGAATTGAATGAAAGACAGATGGAAAACCGAAAAAACATTTGTGAAATTTTGCTTCAAAGACACGAAAGAAAATCGGTTTTGCATCGGATTGTTACTGGCGATGAAAAATGGATTTATTTTAAAAATCCTAAACGGAAAAAATCATGGGTTAATCTGGGGCAACCATCAACATCGACTGCAAAACCAGATCGATTCGGCAAGAAGACAATGCTGTCTGTTTGGCGGGACCAGAAAGGTGTGCTGTACCACGAGCTCCTAAACCCTGGTGAAACCGTTAATACTGATCGCTACCGACAACAAATGATCAATTTGAACCATGCATTGATCGAGAAACGACCAGAATGGGCCATAAGGCAAGGTAATTTTGCTCCATGACAATGCACCTGCACACAAAGCAAAACCGGTTTAGGATACAATCAAAACACTTGGCTGGGAGCAGCTACCCCACCCGCCGTATTCACCAGACTTGGCTCCTTCCGACTACCATTTGTTTTCATCGAGACACGTATTGGCTGAGCAGCACTTTAATTCCTGCGAGGAGGTCGAAAATTGGGTGTCTGATTGGTTCGCTTTAAAAGACGAACAATTTTATTCGCGTGGTATTCATAAATTACCAAAAAAGTCGTCAAAATGTGAAGAAAACAATGGCCAATACTTTGAGTAAAATGTTTTTACTATCCAATTAATAATTATTGTTTTATCAAAAAACCCTCATTTCATACCGGTATACCTGGTACGTGACATGGTTGCAGGCAGGAAGTTTGTTGTGAAAAATGACAACGTTACAACAGGGGCAGTTGGCTCACCGATCTTATTGGTTCGGTGCCGCACTAAGTCGCGTGCGCCGATGATCTTTATCGTACAGATCAGGCCCGAAGATGGAAGTGATAAATAACTTGTTGCAGTGTGAATTCGACGAAATTCAAAGATTTTGTGACGATTGAAAATTAAAAATCAACTTCTGGAAGTGCGAAACTGTTTGGAACAATTTAGAACACCGCTATTCAGAGACTCAAAGAACACGAAGAAAACTGGTGCAAGTTCAGCATATTTGACCCGCAGGGCCAGCCGTTAGGTGTGCAAAATGTAGTTAGATATTTGGTATTTGCTTGGACCAGTATTTTCACTGCGTTAATTATGCAGCCACAGCTCTTACAAAAGCTAAGAAAGCCTTTCCTGCGGCAAGTTGGTTGTTTAACAGCAGCTAACTTGATACCAGAGGGAAGTTGATCTACTACATGGCTCTCATACGGTCTGCGTCCTACGCAGATGGAAAAGATGAGTGTGTTCGAGAGGCAATGTCTTCGGGCTTGACTTCGGTTGTATCGAACACCTGAATCGGATTATCGGAAATTCCATCTCAACGAGGTTTTGTATAATGAGGCAAACCTAATCAGGATATATAACTTAATTATTAAGCTGACTTCAGGGCACATTGCACGAGCGACGACTTCAGACAACAGTCTGATCTTTGGGGTCTATTACCCCAACATCATGTACCATGAAAAAGTATAAGCGGATTAATACCTCCTGAAGCATTTCTCTGTTTAGACTCCAAAGGTCTGATACAGGACACAGAACGATATCCTACCATCTTCTATGTCAATCGAACGCCGAACAGTTGATAGGCGACTTCAATACGTACCGGACTTCACTCGTAGCTACGACGACTTCTCCGGTTCAGCAGGCGATCACACAGTCCGCCAGAGAGCGTCACTTCTACTGGTGGCTGCATCAAAACCAGCCCCGCCACCGCTCGAATGTCATCAAAATTGAATTTAAAGTTTCCCTTGTAGCCAACTGACTTTTTGTTAAGGTAATGAGTAAGGTAGTGTATAAGTTAGAAAATGTGTATCAGGGTTTATTAACTACATATGTTAAAAAAAATTCGTCAATGCGATATACGCCATGGTGCACACGTCTGTATTTTGTTACGGACATAGTGTAATTTTTTTTGTTTGTAAGTTTAAGTTAAGTTTAAATTTAGGATAGATTAGGTCAGGTAAAAAAACTGAGCCATTTAAATCATTAAACAAAACTATTCAAATTAGTAAGTAAAATTTAAGAATTATTGTTCAGATAAAGGTAAGCTAGTTTTAAGTATTTTTCTAGAATTAAGACACTATTATTTTTATATTTAATTAAATACGCTAAAACGTCAAAATATAGATGGTTATAGATGGTATGTCGTTCAAATACAGGCAGAAAAGTATTAAACCCAAAACAGAACCTTGTACAACACCATTAATGATAGATATAGGACTGGAGTTAATGGTTCCGATGGTAACTTTCTGTAATCTGACTGTCGAAAAATTGTTAAATGCCTGGGAAAAGTCAAGAAAACGAAGAATAGTTAAAATACCATCATCAAATCCCTGTTGTATGTCATCTTAGACTTTCACCATATCTGAAAAACACTGTTATTGCCTAAAACCCAATTTGCAAGCATTCAACGACGAGTTTCTATTAAGACGTCCTTGGATTTGCGCAGCCGAAACTCTTTCGAAAACCTTGAAAGGCATTGTGGTATACACATCGGGTGGAAGTCATTTGGCACATTCCCAAGTGTCTGGAAAGATTGATGTAACGATGCAATAGTTCATAACGTGCGTGAGGTGCTTCAGCATGTAATCGAAAAATAAATTGAATTAAGGAAAGTGGTTTACCATCGTCACCAGCTGCATTTGATTCTGTACATATTACGTAGCGGGCCACTTCATCTTCACAGCCCAAAAATCAACCTGTTTGTCAAAAGCAGTATTTGGACCGCTAAAACCAAATCCTGAAGTATCAACTGAATTATTTCCTAGAAAACAGTTTAACACTTCAGGATCTATATAGCACACAATACCACTTTTGACATTCACAACGAATATGTCTAAAAAGAGCTTTCGGAGATAAGGAGGTATTTAATTTGCATGCAAAGAATCTACGTTTGAATGTTTGAATAATGAATGTACCAGCATCACGAGCTTCCTTAAAAGTTGACCAATTATTAAAAGAACAGTTATTTATTTCCACATACTATAAAGCTTATTCCCTATTTTATTTTCAGCGCATTTTTATTAAACTGTATACAATTGTCTTATAATTAAATCCTAAAAAAATACTTAAAACTATGTAACTTAATCTTAACAATGGTTTAACATCTAACTTACTGACCCTAAACCGGTGCTCTAAGTTAATCTATATCCAATCTATTAAAATTATTTGTTATACATATGTGTTAATTAGTTTCAAGTAAAATATGACGAAACAAAAACTTGGTAGTAGTGTTTTTTTTTTTTGTACATATAAACTTAAGCTATGCTAAAATAGACCTAAACTAAAACTTAAAATATTAAATTAAACAAAAGCTTACAACTACCTTCTAACTTAGTTTCATTACAACTACATAACTATGCCCTTAATATACAGATACGTGCATCATGGCGTATATGACATTTATATGCATGACATATGGTGCACCTTTATTTGTTTTTTTCATTAGTTTTTTTTTATTCTTAACGTAGAGTCATCTTAAAGCCACAAGGTCAACTTTCGGGTTTAATAATGAACTGTGGCGGGGGTTGGTTTCTTTGGCGGATTGTGCCCTGTCTCGGGCGGAGATCGACCTACTAAACCGAAGAAGTTCCTCGTGGCTACAAGCGTGGGGTCGCCTATCCACTGTTCTGGGGACGACATCCACTGTTCCTAGTCTGCATCAGCCCTTTGGATTCTAGATAGAGAAATGCCTCGGGCGAAATGAAGCCGTTTTGTTGCACCTTAGAATAGTCCATAGTGTTTGGGTAGTAAGCCCCAACGATCAGACTGTTTGTCGAAGTCATCGCTCGTGCAATATGCCTTCGAGTCGGCTTAATAATAAAACTATCTATTGGATGATAAGGTTTGCCTCGTCGAACAAGACCTCGTTGGGATAAAATTTCTTGTAATCGGATTCAGGTGTTCGATATAACCTGAGGCGGGCTAGGAGACATTGCCTCCCAAACACCCTCATCTATTTTTATCTGTGAAGGACTCAGATTGAACCACACTGGGCAACCGTAAGCCATGATTGGCCGCATGAGGGCCATGTAGCGGTTCAACTTTACTCTGGTATCAAGTTGGCTACTGTAAAGCAACCAACTTGCCGCAGCAATGGCTTGCCGCAGCAATGGCTTACCGCAGTACAAATACTGGTCCAACCAAATGCCAAGATATCAAACTACATTTTGCACAGCTAACGGATGGCTCCGCGGGTCAAATACGCCGAACCTGCGTTAGTTTTTCTTTGTGTGCCTTGAGGCCCTGGATAGCGGGGCTTCCAGTCGTCGCAAATCACTGAATTTCGTCGAAGTCATGCTGCAACAAATTATTTTTCACTTCAATTTTCGTGATATGATGATTTCGTGATCGTTAGCGAATATAGCTGTTGCAACCCATTTTTTATATGAAATACGGTGGTGGATGTAACGTTGCCATTTTTCACAACAAACTTCCTACCTGTAACCATATCATATCATATAAAGCAGTGTTTTATCTCTGCCTGGTCTGACTAACTTGAAGAAGAGGCCTTCCAATCAAATGGTGTCGAACGCCTTTTCCATGTCTATCAGGCATGGGCACCTGTCTTTGTTCTTGTATGTTTGATACCATTTTGGATGCGGCATGTTTGGTATTACATTTATATTATTATCTACAGCCTCAGAGGATAGATGGCGCAGAACAATATTCGGTATCTCATAGATTCCTACTGACTTCTTTTTCCTCAGTGAATTAAAGATACCCTATAGTTCATCCTTCGAAATAAGGATGGTATTGTTTCCATCATCGGCGACGGCATTATTTGCCAGAAAATCGTCCCTGAACCTGGTGAAATCAGAATTCTCGGATCGCCATTGACTTATTTCGGTACATAGTTTAAAGTGGTTAAGCAGGGCTCTGCCTTCCAAGCCATGATTTGGACAAAGAGGGTCATTGACCGTGTACACTTCCTGGAAGACAGGTCCAATTACTTTCACCTCCTCCTGAGGATCTGCAACTACAAAGAAATCTTAGTCAAGTACTGCCCCATCTGGACCGGTTTCTACTGTTCTTAGTAAGTTGGCATTGCCTGTCGTTCTGTTGATTCGGCCAGTTTGGATGTCGTTTAAACCTTTGCTCCGGAAGATTCTATTTACTTGTAGGAACATGCTCGGGTTGCTGGATCTCACAGCCTGAATCTTATTGCCCCAGTACAAGTTAACAGCTAGTCTATATTGTTGCAGAAGTAAGTGCTGAACTAGCTTGATCTCCAACTTCAACGACCGTATTTCATTATTTTGCGTATCTATAAACCGTCTGTACAAGAGTTTTAGTCTTGACAGTAGTCTCCTTTTTGCACGTGAAGTGTATGAAGTACCTGTCAAGTTTCTGTTCATTGGCGGAAAGATTGCACTCGAACGAAGTTCTCTAGTTAAGACTTTTTAAAGTTATAAAGATACGTCTGGACATATTCCTACAGTTTTTCCAGCTGATTCGGGAACTGAATAACCGCGGCGAGAACACAGTAATCACTGTCGTACTCGACCGCGGTTAAACAGTTTCTTGTGCGTCGATCCACGTTCACTATCGCTATTCGTCTTTCTGTAAGAATTACATCCAGATAGGACCCGCTTCTTGGAAACGATGGTCTATCAGTTGCAAGCAAATTTAGCCTGAACTCGATACCATTCTGCTCTATCCACTCTAGGAGAGCGTTTCAGCTCTCGTTTGGAATTCGTTTACCCCATTCCACGTGCTCCGCGTTTAAATTAGCAGCAATGAAGTAAGAGTTTTCCTCCAAGTTTAAGCGAATGCTAGTGAAAAGAGCCTCGAGGTCAGATACGAAAATTGATATTCCAGTGACTGCCGCGTGAACTGCAATCACGTACACTTTCTACCTTGGAGAGGGCTCTTCGCGATACAAACTTCCAACACACTAAACCGTCGCACAACATTGCTCTATACGATCTTATGATTTATGTTATTTTTTATTAAGAGGGCGACCCCACCCCTCGAGTGGAATTAGGCCGCTTTCTTCTTATTACTTGGTAATTTTTGTATCTGAGATTGCGCGTCTGGTTTGCCTTAGTTTCGCTAACCATAAGAACATCAGGTTCGTGGGTTTGCAAGAAGTGAAAAAGCTGTATTTGTCGTTCGATCCTTATCAGCGAATTAACATTCACTGCTAGGATCTTAAGGGGCCCTGCTGAGCGTGTGCCCATTATATCTGCTGCGCATTTGGCCCGCTAAACAGCGCTGAATAAATAACGTCTTCTCGGGCCGTTTATACATCCCTTATGGAGATTTCTGTCTCGGATTGCCTAGCTTTAGGAGCCGGGACAATCTTTGGCACTGTACGTTGTGCCGGTTATCTGCCTGACACCATTTGGGCATAGGAGAAACAAGGCGTAACGGTGGTAACCAAGACACGGACCGCTGGCCTAGCTGCTCCCTTTGTGTTATGCCTTATTTCCTTTGCTTTCTGTCGGAGTTCTTTGATTCTTGGACACTCCAAATAGGTTGCGGGGTATCCGTTTCCCCCGCAGAGTACACATTTGAGTAGCGTCTTATCCTAAACTTTATCTGTCCCTAAAGGGCTTTTTCCTTTGTTGTGGCTAAAGGTGCATCATGTGCAGCGGAATTCCATATTGCAGTTCTCCGCGACGTGCCCCAGCCTTCTGCACCTCGCACGTTGAGGTACGTGGTCAGTCTTATTTAATTTTTCTCACTTTACACACAGGCCACCTACGAAACGTATTTTTCGAACTAAGAGGTAGGGAAGCGCCTTCTTCTTCGCTTTCGCAGCCGCTGTGTTGAAAGGCTTAACCCCTACGAAATGGACCTCGTCGCTCTCAACTTGGCGCAGCTTGCCGGAGAGAACTTTCGGGTCAGTGGAGGGATTAACGCCTTTCGGAAGCAATGTTTGCGGCCTTTCCCCTCTAGGTGTGTAAGTATAAAAGTCAACGTTCGATGCCTCAAACTTTTCTTTTAAAAATCTAAACCCGGTGTGAATTTATACTTAATGTAAAATGTATTATTACCTGGGGCCAACTCACATAGGGTCTCCAGTTCGTCGGTCCCCATGTCGAAGACTTTGATGGGCGGGCAGCGCACTTTTCTTTTCTCCTTTTCCTTCTGTTGTTGTGGCTGTTGTTGTTTCTGCTGCTTTTAATGATTTAGCTGCTGTTGTTGTTTCTGCTGCTGTTGCTTCTGTTTTCGATGCTGCTTAAGATTTTGTTGCTGCTTGTTCATTTGAGCTGCCTTCAATACGGTAGCTCGCGTCTGTTTCGGCTGCTGCTGATTTTGTTGTTGGCTCAGCTGCTTTTGTATTTGTTGTGCTACCTTTGTTGTTGTTTTGATTGCGGCTGTTGCAGAAGCCGACTTTGTTGTTGCTCCTTTTATTGTCTTTTGGTGTTTGCGGTGTTTTATTGGTCGCTACCGACCCGCCTTTATTCGGTGCGACGTCTTCTGACGTCATCATTGTCGTCCGAGGTTTATTAAGGCTGCAGCCTCTTCCTTCTCTTCTTCGTGTCCGTGTTACGGC
The DNA here is from genome assembly GCA_955652365.1 of Eristalinus aeneus. Lineage (NCBI taxonomy): Eukaryota > Metazoa > Arthropoda > Insecta > Diptera > Syrphidae > Eristalinus > Eristalinus aeneus. The sequence goes on along the minus strand of OY019132.1, from coordinate 19,400,246 downwards.
TCGTGGGACTAGCCACACTGATGCTGCCCTCACATGTCAGGTGGCCTGACGTCCCAGCCACCGCTGTTTTGAAATCACCCGATTTGCTGAGCTCGGGTCGCTCGTCACTCTCCATACATTCGTTGCTCACACAAAGTGTTTCTTTAATTTAAATTTAAAAAAAAATCTATTTTTTCCAAATCACTCTCGGGAGCCGTACCAGGAATTCCTCGAGTCACTGTCGCTAGTGCCCTTACACTAAGCTACCAACATCACTTAAAGTGTTGATTTAATACTGCACTCAAATCCACTTACTTTTTTAGCCGAAACACATGGTAACTCCGTGGAGGTCTGCGAACGACTGCAATTGTTTCATCAATTCAATTCAATTCAATTTTCATTTAAATTTTCACTTCAATTTTTAATTCAATTTTCAATTCAATTTTCAATTCAAATTTTAATTCAATTTTTAATTCAATTTTCAATTCAATTTTCAATTCGCGTTTTTGTGCATTTAATCGTATTTTTCATCTATAACAGCACTTTTCCAGATTATTTAGAGCGTTTTCAAGATCAATACAAGCTTCAATATATGAAATGCCGGAAGTGAAACAGCGGTGTCATCGGCAAACACAGCCAGATTTATGTTGCTATCCAGATCAGGTGGATCAGAAACGTATATATTAAATAAGATCCTTAAGGAATACCATATTGAATTCTTCTTACCGAAGAACTGCAGCCTTGTATGCTGAGAGCAAACTATCTTCCACAGAGAAAACTTTTAATAATTTTTATTATTTTGATTGGAAAACCGAACATGAGCAACTTATGAAGCAATCCGTCGTGCCAAACGGTATCAAAAGCTTTCTCAATATCGAGTAGCGCAAGTCCAGTTGATTTGTATTGTGTCCGCTTCTAAAACCAAACTGGAAGTTTGGCAAGATGTTTCTATCTATTAAATACTCGTACTAATCTATCACTTCTTTAATTATTTTTTTAACAATTTACTAATTGAATATAGCTCTCAGAATTGTCTTTTGGTTTGCCCGGTTTAGCGAAAGGAAGACAAGACTTAAACAGCGCTATAAGATACTCGTATGAAATATCAACGTAAGAAATTTTTTTGAGCAACTTATTTCTCATTACGTCCATACCAGCAGATTTCTTTGGCTAAGTTGCTTTGATTAATTCTCATTAATTAATTCACTTTGAAAGAATTGTAGGGGTAACTATCGACTCAGCTATGAAACGTTAAGTGCCTGCAACTTCAGATACAGTCGGGACATCACTGAGATGAGCTGATACCAAGGGAAATCGAAAAAAAGTTGAGACCAGACGAAGGCTGCGTTTTATATTTCGGGATTGGGCAACCCTTGTCTTGCAATCTGGCAACTGCCAGTTTTATGGTAAAGTTTGACATTTTTGAGGTTATACGTACTCAAAACGTCTTGACATACGAGCGCTATTTGTGTTTTTTACAGTAACTTCAAAGATTCATCTCGCCCAAAAAATGGAATTAAATCGCGAAAATTTTCGTGCGATTATTTTTTACAACTTAATTCAATGAACTTAATTCAATTTTTGACAATAAAGCTCCATCAAGGACCAGTGTTTATTGATGGTATGGTGAATTCAACCGAGGTCGTAGTTGTCTCCAAGACGAATTTCGTGAAGGATGTCCAAAATCAGTTATTGTTCCGGAAACCATTAATGCTGTGCGCCAACTGATATTTCAAGATCATCATGTGACCTATCGTGAGATTAAGACAACCTTAGGCATTAGTGGGACCAGCATACATTCAATATTGCATGAACATCTGACCGTCAAACAAATTTGTTCGCATTGGATCCCACACAATTTGTCAATCGCTCCAAAAGAGGCTCGTGTCGATTGGTCGAAAGAAATGCTCCAAAAATACAATCGCTGTGCTTCGAAATACAGACAGATGATGAAAAGTGGATCTAAGCGTATGAACCCGAAAGTAAACAGCAGTCGACTGTATGGATGTTTCAAATTGAGCCAAATCCAACAAAAGTTGCTCGCGCAAGAAGCACTTCCAAGCAAATGGTCGCCTGTTTTTTTTTTCCGAAAAACTGGACATTTCGCAATCGTACCACTATGAGTGGTAATATGACAACCATTTGTTTGCCAGTTGTCTTCCAAGGAATCAGGAAAACCAGCCGCCAAAGACGGATCACTCTTCACCACAACAATACGAGCTCTCACACATCGGCTAAAACAACTGCATTTTTGAGCACTCAAAATATCGATTTGATGAGTCATCCGCCGTATAGTCCTGACTTGGCACCGAATAAAAAATAAATTCAGAGGTCAACGTTTTCGACACCTGAAGAAGCGGTTGATGCCTTCAGAATGCATGTTTTGGAGATACCTCAATCAGAGTGGAAAAGTGCTTCGAGAATTGATTCAAACGCATGCAAAAGTGTGTAAATCTTAATAGGTAATATTTTGAAAAACAATAAAGCTATTTTCGATGATTAATACTTGTTTTTGTTCTCTAATCCCGAAATATGAAAGGCAACCCTCGTAATGTTGACTTTGTCTTCAGAAGAAATGTACAAGTTATTCTGTACCTCCTCTTTGGGTACAGAATTGGAAAATTAGATCCTATCTTCTTTAGGATTTTCGTTACTTTCCAAAAGGGTTTAGATGACTTTTCAAAAGATGAAAGGAGCCGTCTTACAGAGGCTTACGCTGGAATAATTAATAAGTAATTTCGCCTTGAATTGCTTGGTTTAGGAATTTCGTACTTTCAAAAAATGAGTCTATACGATGACGATGCAATTTTCTTGGTTCAGAATTTCTCAAACGTATCAAATAAGTTACATTATCTGGAAGCGCGGTATTAGCATTCTTGATAGTATAATTTGAAATAGCATATCAACTGCATTTTTGACTATGGATAAAAAATTTGTGCATAAGATGTCAACACAATCACAGCTCAAACTAAATCTAGAGTTGAAATCACTGCGTTTTAAATTTGTATTGATGTATTTTTTTAATGAGTTCCAATTTTCAACGGAATACCTATAAGCCGTTCGAGTATGGCTTAGTACTTCAATACTGCTTACAGTGATAAAAACTGCAATATGATCAGATTCTGAATTGTTATGTGTTCTTGGAGGGGGACAATTATTTGGGAAAACATCAAGTGTTGAAGGATTTTTAGATGATGACGTCGGGACATAAGTGGAAGTGTTCGGGTGTAATAAAGTAAAAGCAAGATTTGCATCCACAACGTTGTGGAGTATATTACCCCATCAAGTAGACCTTAAGCAATTCTATTGCTGATGACGGCACTTTAGATCACCTCCAAGAACTACCTTAGTATTAAATCTATGTAACTTTTTTATATCTCACGTAACGTGGGTAGTTCTCAGAGCACTTCTATTCCCTCCGGGGAAACACTCGTTTCAAACTCAAAAACACTCATTTCAGAATTATCATCAATCGAAGTTGTACACTAGGACGTAGGGTATGTACAATACCTTTTCTTACTACAATATGGTAGCAACACCACCGTATGTTGCATCTACCCTATCTAGACGATAGCAAATGTAGACCGAGTGAGAAAGATATTTGTTGGGCTTTAGTCAAGTTTCGGTAATGAGCGCAACGTCGACTCTCTTGCTTATCATGTAGCTAAAAAATTGTTTTGTTTTTGCCTCTGGCAATCCAAGTTATGATGTCAAGAGAGTAACTTGACATGGTTGTGAGAATAAATATACTTAATGGCTAATGTTGTAATAACGTTGAATTGATATGCTCTTTTGTTAAAAGCATTTAATTAGGTAAGAACTTCATTCAAAAGAGTGTTTATTTCTTTGTAAAACAAAAAATCATTATTTTCAGTTGATGTTGGAATGCTGAGAATGAATAGGTTGCATCGGAGGCTGTTGATCGCGGCGTTGATGATCGAATGGACGATCGTGCCGGTCCTTTAGGAAACGATTCAGAAATGTTTTTTTTTTTTTGTTGGAGGTTGGGATATACTCCACTGGAGCGCTCAGACTCAAATACTGGTCCACTGTACTACCAGGCAGTAACCTTCATTTAATGTAATTTCTTTATTTTGCGAAGAAAAACCAAGAAATTACATTATTACATGCTCGCGTAATGTCCCGGGACAGAGACAAGTCTTAGAGAATTCATCCTACCGACCAAATTAAGGGAAGACTTGAATTCTTGAACTATCTTGAAAGTGGTTAAGGGGTTGGGTAAGGCCTTGAGCACAGCTTGGCTGTCGCTGCAAACGCAGATACTTCTTCCCTTCCACATATTCTTCACAATATAGTTAATGGCCATTAGGATCGCCAAGGCTTCCGCCTGGAAGACTGACGCGAAATTACCTAAGGAGGCGTGAAGTCTAATGTTGTCGATTTCCACGAAGGCCCCAGCTCCAGAACCCCCCGTCGTCTTAGAGCCGTCAGTGAAAGTGCGACTATATTCCTTTCCCGGCTCAGTTTCTGGCCAGATCCAGTCCAGAATACGCGGAAAGTCGATTTTGTATAAGCGACGCAAATGTATTATTGGTGACCTCGCATCAGACGGCATGTCCAAGAAACCATTCCTTTCTAATCGAGAGATGGCCTTGAGTGAACATCCCATGATGTGGTGATCAAGGGGGGGGAATTTATTAGAGCATCAAGAGCAGAGCCAGGCGTGCTGTCGAAAGCCGCTGTGCAGCCGAGATAAACAGTTTTTTGAAGCTTGGTAAAAGCAGCAGTCACGTATTTGCGTGAAAGCTTGTTCCACAAAACGACTGATGTAAAAGAGAGTAGTGGTCTTATCATTGCCGTGTAGATCCAAACGGATCTTTTGAGTGATAGACCCATGGTTTTACCAAAAACTCCCTTGCATTGCCAAAAGACTGACAGCGCCTTGGAGGTTTTTTCTCAATGTGTTTCTTCTAGAGAAGTTGTCTGTCCAGGATAACACCTAGATATTTGGCTCCATTGAAAAGTTGGATATTGACTCCTTTAAGTACCAGTTGAGTCAGACCAGTCAAATTCCTCCTTCACGCAAAGAACACAAACTCAATTTTATTAGGGTTTCCTAGTACACTAGTTATCGATCATGTCAAGAGCCGCCTGCCCACCTGCACTGACGGCCGCAAGGCAAGGTCCGGTAACCAGTAAGGCTACATCATCTGCATAAGCCTGGGCGCAGGTGTCAGAAATGTTCAGAGCGGGAAGCAAAGAATCGACCAGCATGCACCCTAGCAGGGGTGACAGGACCCCGCCTTATGGACAGCCCCTTTTAACCCCCGACATTACAAACTTCTGCTGCTGGCTTCACTGAGTGTTTCAATTTTCCCACAAAAATCTTTATAAGAGGCAATTTTTGGAATCCCGAATCAGCCTCTTATATTCTCTTTGTTCTAATCGATACAGATCCCAGTTTTCTGCCATCTTGGTCTTTAGTGTCCTATTCAGAAGCTTTCTGGTTTCCTAGCGCTTTCTCTGCAATTCCGCGTTCCACCACGGAACAGGAGTTCTGCAGGGGGTGTTTTTCACTGGGCATGCCAGTTCGAAGCATTTGGTTAGGGTATCGCTCAGATTCCAAACTGCCCCCTCAACCTTACGCCTCGTTCTGAGTTTTGAGAGAGGCACAGTGCGATTTGCTAACTCTTCCCTAAACTTTATCTATATATCTATGGTCCGACATGAACACTTCCGATAGAACTTTCCAGCTTTTGATTTCCTTAAGATAACTATTTGATATCGTTAAGTATATCACCGTCGCCGTGGTGTAGTGTGTAGGTTGGATTCCCGTTTGAACACTTTGAACTTTGCACGAAATCACCTCTTTCGAACTGCTGACAACACTCAAAGAGTAATAACTGTCTAAGAAAGCTTCTTAAACTTCGCCGGTCGAAGTCGGCAAAAAACTGTAGGTCACTTCTACTCGTGAGAGAACAGTAGCGCACACAACACGAGTAGTTGATGAGCAAGCTAGGCCCTGCTTCCCCTGTGGACTGTCGCGGCAACAATTATTATTATAAGTCAATCACTTCCTGTCTTCTTGTCGTAACAAATGTTGGTTGTGATCCAACGTTGTAGAGTGTCAGACGAAAGTACGAATTCAACAAGATGCGATCCTCTCCTGTAACACTTGCTGCTGCCCCGGAAAATGATCAGAGCATTAGCGTCGCAAAAGATAACGAGGCCCATCTTTTTCGTTTCGCAATATTCTACGAGTTCCGCTACTTTCTTTGGTAATAGAACGGAATCGTAAGTCAATTAGGCCGAAGCCACGACAAAATTGTGTCATGCCTGATTTAATGACCGCAGTAACTAAATCTTGTCCACAGAATTTTCCAAGCTTATTTGATGGGAAAAGATTCGGCACAAGGTAAGCTCTCCGTTTTTCCGATCGCTCGTCGAAGAGTGGAGAAAAGCTTCGTAGGCTACCAAGGACACAGATGCGATTTTTCCACACCCATGATTACTGGATAGATACGATGTGTGATTTTGTCTTCATCATGGAAAGTCTGCTACATAGGATTGCAGTAGCATCCTTAGAATGATGAAGGTTGATCTGGGTAAAAAGTGACATACAAAGTTACCGTGAAAAACATACCTTATTCGGGTTCCTTACAAAGGAGTTAATCCGTCCAAGCTGCAGATAGGGACGAGAGCCGAATCTAGAGACGACGGTCTCCACCGAAGGTCGGTTCAGACCCACAACGAGAGCAGAACCGTCTTAATTTCCCGGTGCTTGCTCTCCCTGTGGAAGAAGACCTTCTACCTTCTGGTTTCGAGACCAAAGCTCTGAATGCGGAGACGCGCTAGCACATCCGCCGTGTTCCTGAGTGGTTCCCAGGGGGAACGGAAGTGCTCAGCCACTCAAGAGATTGCTGTTCGGAGAACTTGACCAAAAAGGTTCCGTTTTCCAGAGAACAGCCCTCCACTTGGAAGCAAGTGTTCTCTGCCTTAGCCAGCGGCGGAAAAGGAAGAGAAGGCGGCGTTGATTTTGAAGGATCGGCCATCTGGAGTAGTCAAATCCTTAGGGTTTTCCTCCATACAGTCATTATTTAAAACTTCCAAGGAAAAGACGTTTCTGGACTTTGAATCGACGTCTCACCACCGTGACAAGGCAACCTGAAAGTAAGGGAAGGAAAGAAATGATGTTTCTCTTGGGTGTTGGGAGCGGAGGAAAATGTTAAAGAGAAGAGGATGATAGGGTAATAGTTGCGCAGAGGAAGGAGGCGGTTGGGTTTTATTATTCTGACGGCGATTTGCAGAGAGCTTATTTCTTATGCCCAAGTATTGCTTTCGGCTTATGTAGTTGACATCGAATGATTTGTGCGGGCCGTAGCAGTTGGCACAACTGACTTTTTCCGTAGATTTACAGTCAGCTGTTTTGTGTTTCACAGAGCAGTTTTCACAAAAAGTTTTCATGTGACCATGAGACGAGACGAGACAATATAAAACTGTGCATAATTATAGGTTGATAAATATATGTATTTATTATTCTCAAAAAATTATATGAGTATACATGTGCAACCTTCTTATCAATTGGCAATCACATACATGAATAAAGTTAAATACATATATATGCAATATTAGCTACTCAAACAACAATGAATTCTTTAGCCAAACCGTTTAAAAATGAACTTGTCTTTATATAAACATCGTTTTCCGATGGATTAGCTGGCTGATGTCCGAAACATTTTTGTTAAAATTTCTCATTGAATGCAATAATTGGAGACCTATTTATAAATGTTTGCCTTTATCGATATGGTAACTCTTTGAAATTATTTTTAAACAAACATTTTCAAACCAAACCTCAACTTCAGTTCAATTAACAAAGTTCAATTAACAAAGACAAAATGTTTATTAAAAATCACGACCAAAAACCAACGCTGAAAAGGTTTCAGTAATATCATAATCCAAGAATAGTAAATGACATTTTTATCAGATTTAGTAAATGGTAGTCCTAAAATAAAACCCTGAAGGAATGAATGTCGTTTCTTTATAAAATATACCGAAAAAAAATTGATTCGTCATCAGACTAATACCATTGAAGATGGAGCAAATTAATGTTCTTGAGGATAATAAAATCATCCCACGGGACCGGAAATTCGACAAGCCAGTCAATAACAGCAATAGTCAAAAGATAAGATTTGATAGCTTGATGTGATGATGACTTCAACAAAAATCGAAGAAATGCGTGGAGGAAATACAAATAAGAAATAAATCGAAAAGAGTGTGCATGTGGAAAGGGATTGTGGTGTGATGTGACAAAGGAAATTGATCTTAAACACATCGCAATTTAAACATGCTTGCATGGCTTTATAGAAATTATTTTACAAAGCTGTAGTTTTCTGTTAAAAATTTAGTTAAATATCACTGCACACAAAAAGTTGAATATTCGCTTTCATATTGCCGATTTGCCAATATAAGAAGACCTTAATATGCCGAAGCCTTTCACAATGTCAAAAACAACGGCCAAAGCTTCATATATAAAAAGTTTTTAGAGGCAACCATTTTTCTCTGTCGAAATTTTTTAATTTATTATAAAGGGATTCTGAAGTACGTTGAAAACATGGTGGGAAGACAAACTCAATGTAAATTTTTAAAATGCTGATATATTACTACGTAAAAAAAAATTGTAAATCAAATGAAAGTTTTTTGATATTGTAGTGTATTATTCTTATGATTGTCCATTATCAAGACTCCATAATGTCTTTGCCAGCAAGAAGATCAGATCGGCGTACAAGAATACTATTTTTCCTTATTTTATAATCCGCATACCTGTGACACAGTAAAGAACTACTGAGAGGTCAATCTAAGCCCTTGCTTTTTTAGTGTTTCACTTGCTGTTTAATTCAAAGCTATGACTTCTAGTCTATTATCGTTGAATTCATAATGGAGTTCAAACCATTATGCCATAGATATCCAATTTACAATAAAAAATCTTTTCAAACATGTTCACTAGTACTGAAGTTTTAGGTATACAAACACTTTACGTTAAAAAGGAAATGTCATAAAATATTTCAAATTTACTGCGGTAGTTTATCTGTCACAAAAAAAAATTATCGAAATTAAAATGTCTCCTCCTGAATTCAGAAATCCATACATAAGTTTCTTGAATGAATATATTAAAAATCACCCAAGCAATACTGCTTGGTTGGCGGCCGTTGAGGCGGGTAAACTATGGAACGGAATGTTACTTACAAAAAAGGAAGCATACAGAAAGGCATCTAAGGAAGCAAAATACGTTTTTCATAGCCGAAACAAGCATTTGAGTAAAATCATGAACCAATTAAGGAAAGCTTTCAAGAATCTGGGTCAAACGGAATTGCTTGAACTGCAAAAGACAGCTGTGCTCATGAGGAAATGGAAAATACTAGAATGTGGCAATTTAAAGCTCTAAGTTTCAATTTGGACGAAGTGTTGTTGTTTTGTCTTTCTTGCGTCCGAATCTTATTCAAAATGTCAATAACTGGAAAATAAAAGAAAATTATTCCAACTTAACGGGTCATTAAAAAATATTTTTAACAAATTAATATTTTGAACATTTAATAAGAATTAGATTTGTGCTTTAGTATAAGTGCGTGACATTTCAGACAAGCAAAACCCATCGTTGATTGGAAGTATCAGGACATTTGTTGAGTAATTGCAATAAACGTAATTGTGTCGTACGACGCAATCAAAGATGTAATCTAAGAAATTGAAATGTCGATCATGCTTAAGAACTACGAAAATATCTCTAATCAAAATATAAAAAGTCAGTATTACTAAGGCTGAAATGGCCAAATTGATACAAAATCAACTCCACAGAAAAGCATGACACCAATTTCCCCAAGGCGGCGATTTAGGGTGAGCATTCCTAGTGAGGTGGATGCCGTGGCGTAGTGGGTAGAGTGCGACGCTCACACGCCGAGGGGTCTAGGTTCGATTCCCGGCTGAACACCTCGAATTGTTCATGGCACCACCTCTTTCGAGCTGCTGACAACACTCAAAGAGTAATAACTGTCTAAGAAAGCTTCTCAAACTTCGCCGTTCGGAGTCGGCAAAAAACTGTAGGTCCCTTTTACTCGTGAGAGAACAATAGCGCGCACAACACGAGTAGTTGATGAGCAAACTAGGCCCTGGTCCCCCTTTGGACTGTAGCGCCAACAATTATTATTATTATTATTATTATTATTATTATTATTATTATTATTATTATTATTATTATTATTATTATTATTATTATTATTATTTTTATTATTATTATTATTATTATTATTATTATTATTATTATTATTATTATTATTATTATTATTATTATTATTATTATTTTTATTATTATTATTATTATTATTATTATTATTATTATTATTATTATTATTATTATTATTATTATTATTATTATTATTATTATTATTATTATTATTATTATTATTATTATTATTATTATTATTATTATTATTATTATTATTATTATTATTATTATTATTATTATTATTATTATTATTATTATTATTATTATTATTATTATTATTATTATTATTATTATTATTATTATTATTATTATTATTATTATTATTATTATTATTATTATTATTATTATTATTATTATTATTATTATTATTATTATTATTATTATTATTATTATTATTATTATTATTATTATTATTATTATTATTATTATTATTATTATTATTATTATTATTATTATTATTATTATTATTATTATTATTATTATTATTATTATTATTATTATTATTATTATTATTATTATTATTATTATTATTATTATTATTATTATTATTATTATTATTATTATTATTATTATTATTATTATTATTATTATTATTATTATTATTATTATTATTATTATTATTATTATTATTATTATTATTATTATTATTATTATTATTATTATTATTATTATTATTATTATTATTATTATTATTATTATTATTATTATTATTATTATTATTATTATTATTATTATTATTATTATTATTATTATTATTATTATTATTATTATTATTATTATTATTGTTATTATTATTATTATTATTATTATTATTATTATTATTATTATTATTATTATTATTATTATTATTATTATTATTATTATTATTATTATTATTATTATTATTATTATTATTATTATTATTATTATTATTATTATTATTATTATTATTATTATTATTATTATTATTATTATTATTATTATTATTATTATTATTATTATTATTATTATTATTATTATTATTATTATTATTATTATTATTATTATTATTATTATTATTATTATTATTATTATTATTATTATTATTATTATTATTATTATTATTATTATTATTATTATTATTATTATTATTATTATTATTATTATTATTATTATTATTATTATTATTATTATTATTATTATTATTATTATTATTATTATTATTATTATTATTATTATTATTATTATTATTATTATTATTATTATTATTATTATTATTATTATTATTATTATTATTATTATTATTATTATTATTATTATTATTATTATTATTATTATTATTATTATTATTATTATTATTATTATTATTATTATTATTATTATTATTATTATTATTATTATTATTATTATTATTATTATTATTATTATATTCCTAGTGAGACGGGTATTGCAGGTGAATTCTTGAAGGGGAGGTATGCAGCTGTCTAATTCAAAAAGCATGTTTTTGTTGAAATAACGATAAAAGAGTGATAGAGACGCTACAATTAGTCGATGTTCAAGCAGGTCGATTGACTTCGCAGCATTATCATCACCAATAAGTTTTATCGCTCGCTGTTGGATTCTATCTAGTAGGTGCAGAGAGGTTTTAGGAGCACCAGACCACCAGACTCTAGCTTTGGGCGTATGTAGGCCTTATATATTGTTACCAGGTTAGAAGGGGTGAACTATTTTTTGCACCGCTCTAAGAAACCTAGACATTTCGCAGCATTTTTGGTAATCTCCAATATGTGATCATTCCAACTAAGTGTTGAGTTGATACACGTACCGAGGATGAAAAATCGTTCAATTTTAACAATGCAGGAGCCATTCAGAGTTAATGTCAGGTTCCTTTGAGATCGGTTGAGTGACAGTAGACAGCACTGAGTTTTGGAAGCATTAAATCCCACTCTATTTCTTTTACCCCAATCAATTATGCTGTCTACATCGAAATTTAGTGAACTTAAAATATGCTGCCGTTCCAAGTCAATGGCTGAAGAGGAGGGACGAGAGCCGAGAAACGAATATGAAAAGCTGAGGGCACTCTTATCAGATAGACAGGAGATCATTTATAAAAATGAGGAAGAGTATCGGAGACAAAACGGGGCCCGGGTAACACCTGCATTAATATAGTTAATATCAGACTTGAACTCATCCAATAAAACTTATATTGAATGGTTCGAAAGGTAATTTCTAATCCATTGAAGAAGAAATTCATCGACTAAATGCACGCATTTTCGACAAGAGAGCCTGATGCCAGACTCTGACAAATGCTATTGAAATATGAAGTGCAACGATTGCTCTCTCCTACATTGTGCAAAGAGTGGTTCCATTTTTCCGTGAGATAAGCCATCATTGGTCATTAAGAAGCTTCCTGGTTTCAAGATTTTTCATAAGCCGAGGATTTATGAACGTTTCCATGACCTTGGAAAATAGGGACGTAAGTGCTATGGGTAGGTAGGAGGTGGGTGATAATGGTTCGCCCTTTTTGGGAACGGTCTGGACAAATGCTGTTTTCTACTTACTCGGAACGACCCCTAAGGAGTAGGACAAATGGAAAAGCTTACGCAGTGGTTTTGCCATCGTAGAATAACACCTCTTCAGAAAAACGGGGGGAAAGCATCCGGGCCAGTGGATTTGTGCACGTTTAGATCTTTTAGTACTCTTGCAACTGTAAGAGCTCGAAAATGGACTTATCCCATTTAAAAATTTACGCTCTCGAGTACAGGCGCGGACAAAGCGCAATCTGGAAACGTTAAGCTGGCTTCCAAATGTACAGCTAGCAGATTATCTTTGTCCAATTAGCTGACAGCTGGAATGTCATTGCAAGCTCTGAAAGAGTTACAGCTACTTTATAGCACAAGTTGTAGTGGCAGCTTGTAAATTTCTTCAAAACTAAGTTTAAATATTTTGGGTGCACTTCACTTCACTGTTCAATTAAATTTGGACTTTAATTTGTGAAACTTTTTTTCCCAAATATGTTTAAAAGTACCACTGTAGGGTACAATGAAACATGTTTAAAAGCTGGTCGAATTAAAGAGCATCTCTTAAGTTTTGTGTACAATAGGTTTAGTTTTTCTCTTGGTAATGCTCCTTTTGATTAATTGCATCAAAATCTTGACATGTAATGAAGTAGTAATAAGTCACAAACTTTGAAAAAGCTATTTGTTATGCCACTAACATAGCTATAATAAACATATGTTAATAACCAGGTCCCTTTAACAATGCTTATAAACAGATCTATAATTGCGGAGGCGGATGGCTTCTACTACGTAATGTTGGGAGTAAACAGGGGTTACTTACAAGGTGGCGTTCTGTCTCCTTTCCTATGGTGCATGTTGCTAAGCTCTTTGTTTGTGGCATTGAAAAGATAAAACATTTACGCACAGGCATATGCGGATGATGTAGCCGCGCTGGTAACCGGACCATGTTTTGCGGCCGTGTCCGCAAGTGGGTTGGCGGAGTTCTTTACACGGAGAAGAAATCTGACTGGTCTGACTCAACTATTACTTAAAGGTATCAGCATTCCATTTTCCGACGAAGCACTATTTAAGATGACTTGGATTGCCTTTTATGATGCATCATCATTTAAGTGCACTTGACAAAATGAAAGTAAAGAGACTGGAATATCAGATGGTAAAACATCTATACAAACTCAAAACTGTTATGGAAGTTCTCAATAACATGTAAGTCTTAATTATACGTAAAACGTAGAACTGAGATATCCAAGCTAAAAAATTATCTTTTATATAAATCTTGGAATAATGTTTTCTTAGAAGATAATGCTCCATTCATTTATCACCTCTTGAGGTAATTATGTTTCACTTTCAACCAGCGCTGTGAAGATAAAGAAATCTATAAACGGAATAAGGCCCTGGATATCTAAGTATCTAGTTGATACGATTCAAAGAAAAAAAATAAGTTGCGTATAGACAATATAAAAAATCCAAGTAACACTTTCCTGAAAAACAGGTATAATATGTTGTGCAGTCAAATTAAGAAGGAAATACCTATTTGTCGCGATATGTATTATGACATTTCTATCAAAGCTTCTAAAGGAAATTTAAAATCTGAATGGCAAACAGTTAAAAATATATTTAACAAACGTTCAACAATTTCAATACCGTTCATCATCACTTTGGAAAACTGTGAAGTTTCTGGCAATAAGTGTCACAAAACAAAAAATGGTAATTGATGACCGGGTGACTTCAGAATACCGGTGGCTGGGGTTTTAGGCCAAATAAGTGATGGCAGTGTTCGAGATGCTAGTCCCACTAGTCGCCTGACCGGTGAGACGAAAATAAGGAGAAGTAGGTGACAACCGCAACCAAGTTTAGTAAAGCGTCGAACAGCAACAACGACAACAGATGAAGGGGCTGTAACAACAGCAAAAGCAACCGAACTAACAGCAGCAACAACAAAAGGCGCAGCCTTTTCAACAACAAAGCCAATGGAAAACAACTGTGGCACAGCCTATTCCGAAGCGGAGCAATGATACCTCCATCCCGGCGAATCCGAATCCGAATTCCGAAATCCGAATGAGATTCAGAAATTATGTATACAGGTTATTCTGTACAAAACTAAGAATTAATTTTATTCATTTATCATATCAAACAAATAAAGTTAATTAAAGGGAAGAAAAATAAAAATAAGAATTTAATTTATCATACAGATGCTTAAACTGCCTCAGCCGAAGTGACAAACTCTGAAACCCGTCCCATCATACTTTCAAAACTTTCCAAATCTGAGTCCGAGTCTGACTGAAATGTCGACCAGTGATTCAAATAATCGGCAGCAGGATACAAGTTTTGACCCGAGCAAATTGAGATTTCTGTATTGCGACCGAATTTCTCAAGTCATGTGTGGTACCTTTCTTTCGTCGTTTATCGTAAGAAATTTTGTTGTCTTTTTGAACAATCTGTATCTGTCTCCTTGCATCCATTCTCATCGCCACGCAGTTTCCTTCAAAACAGCTCAGAATTTCATCCTCCAATAAACGCTTATCTTCTTTTAACTTCATCTTTATACCGAACATCAGCTCGAATGGTGTTCTACCCGTGCTTCGCGAGATGGTCGAATTGATAACACATTGGATTCATGGAACAAAATTATACCACTTTAGTGGACCCTCAATTGAAAGTCTCGTTAGTACTTGGATTATGCTTTTATTCAATCTCTCCGCTTGCCCGTTTTCTCTTTGGACTCCTGTTGTTACCAGATGACGATTGATGCTCCTCTCTCTGCAATAGACTTGAAAATCGTTTGACGTAAATGCTGCACCTTTATCGGAAATCAAAAGTTATAGATTTTTTTTTTTTATAATTGACGCGTGCAAAAAAGTTGCGAGTACCCTTAAGTGACCGGATCAAGTCACAGCACGGGCCGAAGGTATAGAGGAGGTACCGATGCACATTGGTTTTAAATGCCTGTGGATTGTAATGAGGAGGAAAAATCGAGCTGGGAAGAGCATTCAGATTCGTGTAGTGCGGCTAAAGAACGAGTCTCTGAATTTGACTGTACGTCCGAAAGAGGGCTTGAGGGTGAATTGATGGGCATTCCTAGTGAGGCGTGTATTGCGGGTGAATTCTTTAAAGGGAGGAATGCAACTAGATAATTCATCTGAGCATTTCTTGTTGAAATAGCGGTAAAAAAGTGACAACGACGCGACATTACGTCGGTGTTCTAACGAGTCAATCGACTTCGCAATATTACTGTCACCTATAAGTTTTATCGCTCGCCTTTGAATTCTATCCAGCAGGTGCAGGGAGGTCTTAGATGCACCTGACCAGATAGGAGCGTTATACTCAAGTTTTGGGCGTATGTAGGCCTTGTATATTGTAGCCAGATCAGAGGGGGTGAAGTACTTCTTGCATCGTTTAAGGAAACCTAGACATTTCGCAGCATTTTTGGCGACCTCAAATATGTGATCGTTCCACCTAATTGTTGGGTTGATACACATACCGAGGATGGAAAGTCTTTCGGTTTCAACAACGCAAATGCCGTTCATGGATAACGGCTGATTATTTTGTGATCGCTTTAACGACAGTAGACAGCACTGTGTTTTGGAAGCATTAAATTGCACTCTATTCTTATTTCCCCAATCGATTATGCTGTCAAGGTCGGAATTTAATGTGCTTAATATACGCTGCCGTTCCGAGTCTAAGGCCGAAGTGGAGGGACGTGATCCAAGGAACGAATATGAAAAGCTGAGGGTACTGTCATCAGCGAAGGAATGAATAGGATTAGAAGTAGCAGACACGAGATCATTTATAAAAATGAGAGAGTGTCGGAGACAAAACAGAGCCCTGGGGAACACCAGCATTAATATAGTGGATATCAGACTTGAATCCATCCAAAACGACTTGTATTGAACGATTCGAAAGGTAATTTCTAATCCATTGAAGAAGAGACTCATCGATCCCAAAAGCACGCATTTCCGACAAAAGAGCCTGATGCCAGACCCTGTCAAATGTCTTTGAAATATCAAGCGCAACAACCTTGCTTTCTCCTAAATTGTGCAAAGATTGGTTCCACTTTTCAGTGAGATATGCCATCAGATCACCAGTGTAACGGTTGCTTCGGAAGCCGTACTGCCGGTCATTAAGAAGCTTCCGGGACTCAAGATATTTCATAAGCTGATGGTTTATCAGCGTTTCCATGACCTTGGAGAGAAGGGACGTTAGTGCTATCTAGTCGGTAGGAGGTGGGTGACGAACATTCGCCCTTTTTAAGGACGGGCTGGACAAATGCAGTTTTCCACTTACTCGGAAAGAGCCCTGGAGAGTAGGACAGATGGAAAAGCTTACGCAGTGGTTTTGCCATCGTAGAAGAACACCTCTTCAGAAGAACAGGGGGTATACCATCCGGGCCAGCGGATTTGTGTATGTTTAGATCTTGAAGTACTCTTGCTACTGTACGAGTGCGAAAATGGATTTGCCCCATGGAGAAATTTACGCTCTCAAGTACAGGTGAGGACAAAGTGTTATCTGGCAGCGTTGAGCTAGCTGCAAAGTGTGCAGCAAGCAGATTAGCTTTGTCCAAAGAGCTGACAGCTGGAATGTCATTGCAAATGAGCGTTGGGATCGAAGACGAGGCTGAATTCATTATATTTCTTCTGCTTCTGCTACCCTTGGGGCATTGTAGAACTTTTTGCCTCAACTTTTGGTCAAAGGAGAATTTAACACGTCTTATTAATGCATTACAGTCATTTTGGATCCGTTTGAACTTTTTCCGGGTTTCCTCAGAAGGGTTGGCTTTATAATCCCGGAAACTCAACTCTCTCACCCTGATAGCCTCTTTGCAGCTCAAGTCGAACCACGCGTTTGCCTAAGGCTTGATGCTCTTCACTCTGTGAGGAACAGTAGTGATTAAATGCTTACGAACAAAGAGTTTTAACCACAGAAAATTAAATTCCGGATTGGAACAGTGGCCATATTGTGGTTGAATTTGGTAAGCAACATCGCTACGCACATAAATGGCGAGACCGCGGTGTAAAAAGAATAAGGGCACCAAGCTATATCCAGGCAGGTTCAAATCCGATAAATCGGTATTCTCACCCACCTGTGTTTCGCTCACCACCAAGACAGCTGGTTTGTGACGAGAGAGGTGGACGTAAACGGCAAAGAGATTAGTTCTCAGTCCGCGAATGTTGCTTACGTCAACACGAAATTGCCCCCTCATGTCAGTCGTAGGCATTTGAAAACCAACTCCGACAATGCAGTTGGTGAAAGTAAGCAGAATTCGTGTGTAAAAAGTGTAAATTCTGCGATTAGCTTCACAAAACAAATCAACGTAGGTGTTATGCCCGTACATTGACTTGAATTGGTCCACTAACAAAAATGCACACTTCCGAATCCGCTATGTCAGATGTTAGGCAGACTCGGACATCGCCCCAGCCCGTCTGGTAAATCAAACGGGAGTTGCGACCGAGAATGCCCAACAGTGGTTTGTGAAGGAGTAGGAGAGGGGGGAGCGGGCCGCGTGCCCTCTACCGAATCACTTCACTGCACTTCACTGCACTACACTGCACTTTTTTTTTAAGAATTTATTTATCTATTTTTTTATTTTTTCCACTCGCGGAGGTGTTGGGCGAACCGCGTTAACTGTTCTAAAGAACGACGCGAGGAAATTCTTTTTTTTTTTTGTTATTTATTAAATGCATGCAGCGACGACACGTCTGCATGCGTCGGAGGATGACACGGCACCAAAGACTTGAGATTGGAGCTCCAGACGACTTATCACTTCATTCGTGTTGGCAGTTTTGGTTGTATATATCTAAATAAATTTGGAAAAAGCATCGACGACAACTAAGAGGCACCGATAACTTTTCTTGGTTGATGGAATTGGTCCTAAATGGTCCAAATTTTACGTGCTCAGCGGCTGGTCAGGGTTGATGATTTGGTGTAGGAATCCATCTTTTTCCCCATTTTTTGCAGCGAGTATACACGTATGCAGCTGTTTATACAATTCGTAATTTTTTCATCAACCTGCGGGATTATTCGTACCAAAGTGTACTTTTTCATGCATCATACGTATAAGTTGCTATGCAGAGATTTGGGTACAACCAGCAAATAGGAACCGTCAACAAATTTGTAAAGTGCATCCCCTCTAATGACGAAGTCTTGGTAAGAACTAGCTTTGTTACCAATTCTCCGGATGGCTGAACAGAAATCATCCTTCAGTTGGGCTTGTTTAAATTGTGTAAGATATCCGTTCTCAAGTGTAAAAATGTTCACCGGGTGTCGACTGAGCGCGTCCGCATGTCACATTGTCGTACTTGATCTGTGCTTGACCTCGCAGTAAAAATCCTCTAATTGTAATGCCCCATATGCGATTCGACTGCAAACCGAGCATATATGAGCTAAGTCTTTTTAAGGCCTTAACTATAGCTTATACTTCAAGATCATAACTTGGATATCTTTTTTCTGCATCCGTTATATTAAAGCTTAAGAAAAAGACTGGGTGATAGTTGCCATCATCATGTTTCTGAACCAGAACTGCTCCGTATCCCTCCTTGCTAGCGTCAGTATGCAGTTGTGTTGGCAGTTGCGGGTTGAACAGCTTCAAGACTGGTTCCCGACATAGACTCTCTTTAAATGTTTTAAAGACTTCTTTCTGAAGTGGGCTCCAGATGAATTTTGCATCTCTCTTTGCCATATCAGACAACTTAGCAAGGCAAGCGTATTCCGGGATAAACTTTTGGAAATACCCCGTCCATCCGAGAAATTGCATAACGGACTTTGTGTTTTTTTTAAGACAGGAACCTTTTTAATTGTTAACGTTTTCTCTTCCGATGGTCTAATACTACTACTACTACTTGCTACTAATTTTGGCAACGTGACCAAGGAACTGAACTTCCGCTTGCAGAAGCGTGCACTTCTTCCAATTAATAATAATTCCATTTTCTTCATCCACCCTTAAGACTTCTTTCAATCTTTCGATCCCTTCCTTTTCTGATCTTGACGGAATTATTAGATCATCCACGTAACCGAGAACCGCCCTTTGACTCCTCAAATCTTGCAGAACCTCGTTGACATATCTCTGGAACACTGCAGGAGAGTTACATACTCCAAGTAGAACTTTGTTAAATTCATAATGGCCATCCGATGTAACAATGGCCGTAAACTTTTTACTCTGCTCCTCAATATCTATATGGAAAAAAGCCGTTCTTGAGGTCCATAGTGGAAAATATTACCGCACCGTATAATTGTATAATCGGTAATGGGTAACGATCTTTTAATATGTGTGTAATAATATCTCATAAGACAACCAATTATCAGGCACAAAATGACAAATGAAATTGTAATACTCGCCTGCGATTTTCATTTCCACAGATGCAGCGCCCAGAGTTTTAGTTGGTTGAATGGCAAATGCCATAGCTTCAGTTCCCTCATATTGCATTTTGTCTATACCCCTAACAAATTTGTTGACATGTGTCGAAATTCCTGCTGAAGGTGTTTCGGGACAACTCCGCGCAATGTTGCCGAACTTATTGCATTTAAAACATCGGCTATCCCTTTCGCAATTTGGCCATCTCAATGACGAATAAGAAAGAGCGCCCTACAATTTTTGCATCGTTGTTGTTGTTGAAAAGTATTCGGAAAATATTACCGCACCGTATAATTGTATAATCGGTAATGGGTAACGATCTTTTAATATGTGTGTAATAATATCTCATAAGACAACCAATTATCAGGCACAAAATGACAAATGAAATTGTAATACTCGCCTGCGATTTTCATTTCCACAGATGCAGCGCCCAGAGTTTTAGTTGGTTGAATGGCAAATGCCATAGCTTCAGTTCCCTCATATTGCATTTTGTCTATACCCCTAACAAATTTGTTGACATGTGTCGAAATTCCTGCTGAAGGTGTTTCGGGACAACTTCGCGCAATGTTGCCGAACTTATTGCATTTAAAACATCGGCTATCTCTTTCGCAATTTGGCCATCTCAATGACGAATAAGAAAGAGCGCCCTACAATTTTTGCATCGTTGTTGTTGTTGAAAAGTATTCGTTTTCGAAGTGGTAGATAGACACGTAATGGAAACTGAACCATTTTTAGCACATGCTTGTTCAGCTTTAAATTTTTTATATCAATTGAGCCCTTTTCAAGTTGATTGAGCTTTCTCGCTTGATAAAGAATGCTCTTATTGAGGACATCATCTGGAATAAGATTAATTATGTAGGAAATAATGTGGATTTCTTCTACTGTCCCTCTTGACGCTATTTTCTTTATCCTGTAAAAATATTCCAAGAACGATTCCTCTTTAACCTTAGTTGATTTCTTTATCACTTTATACATATTTTCCCGCTCCGCCTGTCCGAACTCTTGCAGTAAGAACGATTTTACTGATTTCCAACTACATATCGCCGTTTTGGACTCCAGCTCCAACTTGACTGCACCAAATAGCAAACGTAGTGAAAATAAAAATGTTTGTATATCCCCCCAATTGCAAATTGCCGACACCTTGTCAAAGTCACTGATCCATGTCTCAACAGATTTGCCACCTTCTCCACTAAATTTGTCAAGAGCTTCCTCAACATCTTTGAACTGTAATGGATTTTGCGTAGAATGTATATTCAAACAGTATCCAGGTGTTTCATTTTGAATGAAATGACTTTCGTCGTCGTTCGACACAGATAATATAAATCATTCACTGTCACTGTCTATTTCTTGTTTTATGTCTATTCTGTTTAATAGTACGCCTCCCGCATGTATAATTTACCTTTCAAAAATGTTCTTAACACGTGTAATAAGCTCACTTTTATACCTACATATATCCAACTGGAAGACCGCGTTGTCTCAAAAATTCTTGCAGTTCTTTTACGGTTAATGTTTCTAGTTCCCGTTCTTTTCTCATTGAACACGCGTCTTGACCATTTCCAATTAAAATGTTTAAATGATTTTTTTTTTATGTAGTATTTTTCGTGGTTATTTTTTTATTGATAAATTCCGCGACCCCACTTCTGATACCATGTAGTTATGTTAATTATAATAATCTTTTGGAAAAAGGCTGACTGGAATTCAAAGTTATAAGTTCAATACGAATATGATATTTATTTTACTACGTTGACAAGCCTACTACAGACTAATTCTTTCGGAAATAACTAACGCTGCCGGCTTAAATGTTATTTCGAACAAAATCTTAAAACAAATTGCTTAGTTTGCTTTAGATCCATTGGAACATATTTACAATCTGAGCGTCTTAAAAGAAGTATTTCCGGTTGCTCTAAAATGCGCCGATGCTATTCCATTACATAAGATAGGACCTGGCGAGGACATGAAGAACTACAGACCTATACTCGTCTTTCATCTTTAAGCAATATTTTCGAGAAAATTATGATAAAAAGAACATTATCTTTTTTAAATATATTAGATGCTTTCATCCCAAACAATATGCTCTTCTAAATTTTTGATCTAATGTGTTTTCTAACTTGGATAGCAAAATGTTTACAGCTGTACTGTTCATTAATATTACGAAAGCATGGTCAACCATGAGGAGTTATTACTGAAATTCCAAAAGATAGGTGTTCGAGGTTTTATGCTCGAATGGCTCCCTTCGAATCTATCAGACAGATCTCAAAGAGCGAAGATACGAGGATTAAAATCCAAAATTTCAACGTAGGCGTTCGATAAGGCTCAGCCCTTCTTTTCCTAAAGTTTAAGGTAAACTTAAAGCTTTCGCTGATATTATAGGTTACGTTTATGGTTCAATAAGCTACTTAGATCTCATTGACAGTATTAATTGTGACCTTAGGCAATTGAGGGTATGGTTTGCTGAACATTGCCTTTGCAGAAGTTTTCGAACTAAGATAATCCAACCAAGAGAACTTAAATGCATGGGTTCACCATTACACTACAAATGCAACCGTCATAATATTCTCTCATTAACACTCTCAACTACAGTGATAACTGCTGATTGAGAAAGTAAAAGAATTTATACATTTAGGATTTATTGTTGACTCAAAAATTACTTTATCGCGACATACTGACTTCTTGAGCAAGTATTTTCGCAGTAATGTACGTACTTTTTTGTATTTAAGAAAAATTTGTGCAAACGAACTGCGCAAAGTTATTTACTTTGGAACATTCCATTCACGGTTGCAATATTGCACTACATGTTGGGGTGAAAGTTTTGTGCATCCCTTAATACTTCTACAAAAAGGGACCTGAGAAAAATGTTTAATAAAAACTTTATTACTTTAACGTATTAAAAGTTTTATTTCTCAGGATTGGGTCACCGCAATTTAAAAAATAATTTCTAACTTGGACTACGTTCTTAATTCATCATTTGTTATATCCGTCAATAAATACCGAACCACTGCCTTTGTAATTTGCATTATTTCATTATGCCGGGTATTCAATGTACTTCCAATGTCCATAAGATGTACAACTGACTCTCGAAGTTTTGAAAAGCATTTAAAGATTTGGCTTCTAAGTTTACATTACTCTGACTTAGAATTTTATTTTTCTGGTATTCTGATGGAAGCTACCGTAGAAGCATAATCAGTTAATAATTTGTCTTGTCTGGTATGGCTCTTTTGAGTTATTATAATTACAAACTAAAATCTCTGTATTTTGATTACTATCCTCATTAGACAATGGGTCGCTCCACCCTTATTTTTAAGTTTTAATAGTATAGCCCGATGCGACATGTGATGTGACATTTAAGACCCTTTTTTTTTATTATTTATTGTACAAAAATACATGTTACAAACATTAGTTTAATTTGTAAGTATCTTATATATGCTAGGTTTAATTTATATTTTATTCTTAAAAAAATTTAAAATGAAATAATGAAATTAATAATACAAATACAAGTACAAAAGGTCACCGAGAAATATATATATCATATTCAATTCAAGAAACAAATAAAACTTGCCACAGTTTAATGACAGGCACATATTCTGCCTAACAGTTTTCAATAAACTTCTGTGATAGGTGCAAAAGCCATAAATTGTTTTCCACAATTCAGCATGTTTTCTTTGTATTACTTCTCGCATACGTCGCTTAACGTTAAGATTATGATGATGTTGATGCACTACGCCAGGGTAATAAAAAAAACACAGATATTTGATCGATCTTGGTGTATGTTAATCTTACCTTGGCTCTCCTGGGCTCTTCTAATGGGACGATGGAACTTTTGTTTTGATGTCATAACCGTATACCCTTGATTCGTTACCAGTTTTGATCCTTGAAAACAAATTTGGACCTGGTTTGGCTCTCCTGGGCTCTTCTATTGGGACGATTTAACTTTAGTTTTGATGTCATAACCATATACACTTGATTTATTACTAGTTTGGTCCTTAAAAACAAAACTGGACCTGGCCATTGACGCCATTCAACAATTTCTGAACACTACTTATGCCACCTTTTTTTTGTCAAAATTCAGTAATTTTTCGCTAAACGAAAATTTCACAAAAAATTAAATGCAAATTCTTTAAAACACGTAAAACACGTTCGTTTATGATACTTGATTAAGAAAATCAATCTTGCAATACGATGATGATCTAATGAAGTTATAACCATTAAAATGAACACTAAATAATCGAAGATAATGATATAATGATTATATTGGACGAATCAATAATTGGACATATTATTTATTAGATGGACAAAATTATATTTTATCCAGAGATATAGAGACACACTTTCTTCAGCTACCTATAGCCTCTTTGTCTTTTGAATTTTCCGGCCATGTACAAAGCGCTACATAACTCGTATCTGTCAATACTATACATCATTTGAAACGTTAAAATAACCTACAAAACCACTCTATGTATGATTAGTTTGGATAGTGCGTTCAACAGTTATAGACGTGTAAGCGTGGAGTTCACTAACCGAAATTCGCGCTATTTTAAAGTTTTCCTTCGTTAAAGGCAAATCCGCTAGAGAAATGTTCCGTGAGATTAATGGTGTTTTGGGGGATGGTAGTCTATCACTTCGAACAACGGAGGAATGGTTTCGACGATTCAGAGCCGGTGAAAACGACACCATGGATAAGCCAGCCGGCGGAAGACCAGTGACGAAGAATACCGATCGAATCATGGAAGTCGTCGAGTTAGACCCGCATCTCATGATATCGCCCAGGAGATGGGAGTTAGTCACCAAACCATTTTAAGTCATCTGCAGAAGGCTGGATACAAAAAAAGCTTGATGTTTGGGTGCCGCATGATTTGACGCAAAAAAACCGTCTGAACCGAGTCAACGCTTGCGATATGCTGCTGAAACAGAACGAACTCAATCCATTTTTGAAGCGGATGGTGACTGGCGACTAAAAATGGATCACATACGACAATATCAAGCGAAAACATCGTAGTTGAAGGCCGGTGAATCGTCACAAACAGTGACCAAGCCGAGATTGACGGCCAGGAAGATTTTGCTGTGTGTTTGGTGGGATTGGAAGGGAATCATCCACTATGAGCTGCTCCCATATGGCCAAACACTTAATTCTACCATCTACTGCGAACAACTGGACCGCTTGAAATAAGCGAACGACCAGAAGCGTCCAGAATTGGTCAACTGTAAGGGTGTAGTGTTCCACCAGGACAACGCCAGACCACACACTTCGTTGATGACTCGTCAGAAGCTACGAGAGCTCGGATGGGAGGTTTTATCGTATCCACTCGGACATAGCGCCAAGTGATTACCACCTTGGTGGTGTGAAGTTGAACTCAAAAGAGGCTTGTGAAAAGTGGCTGTCCGAGTTCTTCGCAAATAAGAAAAGGGGCTTCTGCGAGAGGGGTACTATGAAGTTGCCCTCTAGATGGAAACAGACTATCGAACAAAACGGCGCATATTTGAACTTAATCCGATCACTGTAACACTTTTTATGAAACATTGAATGGAGAGCAAAAAGGTGGAAGGGAGATATTTGACAACCCTATATAAGGTTGTCAAATATCCGCTTTTTTGGTCTTCATTCAATGCTTGATAAAAAATGTTACAGTGATCGGATTTCGTTCAAATATGCGCAATTTTGTTCGATAATCTATTTCCATCTAGAAGGCAACTTCATAATACTCCCCTGGTAGAAGCCCCCATCCTTATTTACGAAGAACTCGGACAGCCATTTTTAACAAGCCTCTTCTGAGTTCAACTTTACACTACCAAGGGAATTCACCATGGGCAGGAAAAGGTGGTATTCACTTGGCGCTATGTGATGGATGTGGATGTGATGAAACCTCCCATCCGAGCTCTCGTAGCTTCTGACGAGTCATCAACGAAGTGTGTGGTCTGGCGTTGTCCTGATTGAACACTAAAATCTCCCTGTTGGGCAATTCTGGATGCTTCTGGTCCTTCGCCTATTTCAAGCAGTCCAGTTGTTCGCAGTAGATGGTAGAATTAAGGATCTGGCCATATGGGAGCAGCTCATAGTGGATGATTCCCTTCCAATCCCACCAAACACACAGCAAAATCTTCCTGGCCGTCAATACCAGCTTGGCCACTTTTTGTGACGATTCTCGTAAGTGATCCATTTTTCGTCGCCATTCACCACCCGCTTTAAAAATGGGTAGAGTTCGTTCTGTTTCAGCAGCATATCGCAGGCGTTGATTCGGTCCAGCACGTTTTTTTGCGTCAAATCATGCGGCATTGAATGCAATATCCAAACTAATCATGCATAGCGTCGTTTTATAGGTTCTGTCAAGACCTTTCAAATATAGTATTGCCAGATATGAGCTCTGTAGCGCTATGGAGTTATGAATTCAATAGTAAAAACGAGAATTGGAATCCATAAACCTAATTATAGGCCAAGATAAGTGATATGAATCCCACGTGCTTTCTTTGCACGGATTTGTTGCATGTCGTCCTTTTCTACATGCAATTTGCTTGCCTCTTTTTACTTTTTTTGACTTAGTCTTCTGAACGTAGAGAGTGGATGGAAGGTAAATCTATATACCGCGAATATTTTATTCGGAATTCTTTCCTAATAATCCTCACACAATTACTCATTAGACAACAAAGTCACTATGCAGCCTGTGGATATTGTCTGACTCTCCACCTGACAGAACTGTAACGTCGCGCTATTTGACCTTACCATTTATCAATTCTTCAAACTTTATATCCAGTGGGACAACTCGCACCGTTTTTCTCATATCTTAAGAAAAGAAGTAAGTATTATTTCCTTCTTCATTATTTCCTTTACCTTTTACAGTTGAGAAAAAAAGAATCCGTTCGGATTCGTACTTATCTCTTATCGTTTGCCAACATATTCTTGACAGGAACTCACATTGAATGGGAATCTGCTGCTATACATATATTATCTTGTGGTATCCATGTCCGGACAGTATCACATTTCAATCCAGGCCCCTCGATGTTTTGGGATTAAGACTTAATCTGCTTTTTGATAACAAAGATTTTTGTGTATATTCATTACATCAGAACATTTTGTTTATTTAGTGCGAAATGCACTTATTTAGAGCATCGGTACCAAGCATCCGTTGAATGATTTTTTTTGTATGTGTCCATTTTGTGCTAGACTGATGATTTTTGATGTTATCTAATTTACAAAAGTACTTCAAATCATTTGCGTTCAATACGGTGTTTTGAAATAATGTATTCATCAACTAAATAAATGTGATTTCAAATCTCTTAAACTAAGTTATTTTCATGTGATGAAGTGGTTTCAATAGAAGGCATCAGATTCAACTTTTAGCTTTTGAATTAGATGTACATAATCTTCTATCCTACTACTTTCTCCGTTGGCATACATATAGCATATGAAAAATGTATATACATTCTGACATACATGAATTTTTTTGTCGAGAATATTATGATCCTAGCACAAATTTCTCACGAAATGCACTCATTGCAAGTCGTTATTTCCACTTACGTATTTTTAGACTTTAATATATTTTCTTTGTGGCCGTCGTGGCATAGTGGGTAGAGTTCGAAACTCACACGCAAAAGGGTTAGGTTCGATTCCCGGCTAAATACCTCGAATTTTTCACGGCATCACTTCCTTCGAGCTGCTGACAACACTCAAAGAGTAATAACTGTCTATGAAAACTTCTCAAACTTCGCCGTTCGGAGTCGGCAAAAAACTGTAGGTCCCTTCTATTCGTGAGAGAACAGTAGCGCGCACAACACGAGTAGCTCATGAGCAAGCTAGACCCTAGTCCCCTGTGCACTGTCGCGCCATAATAAACCGCGGCATTAATAAACCTTCTTTATTCATCATATCGAAAATACCACTATCGAATTTCGTATATCTTTTAAGTTCTTAAACTAGTGATTCAAATATCTAATAACTTTCTGCAATTTCGACATTACATTTCCCTATAACTTAATTTTTTTATTCTTGTCATACAATTTAATACGAACAAAATATTTTTTAAAAATATGCAGAAATAACTTAACCAGCTCCAACTCCAACTTGAAATATCATTGCTTATGCACATGCCATCCAATAAGCGCTTTGTTATACAAAGATCTCATTGGTAGAAAAATCGTTTTTATAGTAAAATATTTAAAATTCTTTGAGATAAAATAATCGTTACTAAAACTCAAGTTAGACGCAAAACACGTCATAGCTGAAACTATAAGCATTCGTTCGAAACGAGTGTTTCGACATAAAAAATGAAAACATCGGTAATCAAATATAGTATGTACGTAGGCCGCGAAATTAGAAATTTCTTATTTTTTAGATGAGCTATGTTTATTTTTTTAAACTAAATTAACTTAAGCGAAACTAAATTTAATTAATTAAACTACTTGAAAATGATTTTCTACGTCCATAACAATATAGATCCATATTTATATGCTTAACATAATGCGGTTTTTGTCTTAATAATTTTTGACTAGGTGCTGGACTACTTTAAAAGGAAAACTATGCAAGCTGAACACAAGGTCAACTTTAAGGGATAGTGAGTTAGGAATAGTGGCTTACACTGATTCGTTCTCTAACGAACTATCTCGAGCGGCGTTCACCCTACTGAACGAAATAAGTTTCTTGTGGCTCTAGCGTTCCATACTGGAGTCGCCTCTCCACTATTCGACATACGACATACAACATCATAGGACATCTTTATAAATCCTGTATCAGCCTTTGAGCGTTTAAAAAGGGAAGTACTGCAGGCGGAATAAAGCTGCATCTTTTCGTGGTACACAATGTCAGGGGATTTATCCCAAAAGATCAGATTGGTGAACGAGTTCTTGCAATGTCTCCTTGAGTTAGCTTAGTAATGAAATGGCCTGTTTTGACAAGGTTTGCCTCGTTGTACGGTGTTCGTTACAACCGGAGGTAGATCCGAAAACTTCGCGAATTGAACATCCTTATATTTTTTGAAAACCACACTGAACAAACGAATGCAATGATTGGTTAGACGAGAGCGATGTAGTCACTCCAGACAAGCAATTTACACCCGCAAAGGCTGCTTGACTTTAGTCAAAGGTATATACATGCAGTGCAGTGCAGTGCTGACACTGATCCCAACTACTGTTCAATATATCTAACTACATTTCACACCTTTCGGCTGGCTCTGTAAGTCTACTACTGTTTCTAACTGTAGGAACATAGTCGGGTTCTGGATCATACAGCCCGGATGGTGTTGCCCCATTACAAGCTCACAGCCACGCTGTGTTGCGATATCAATGCTCTGTGAACCGTACGTAGAAGGGTTTTAGTTTTGAAGATAATCTGCTTTTTCCTAAAGATGTGGCCAACATCATCTTGAGATTTGTCTCGTACATAGGTTAACGGCGCCGTCAAACTCTGCGTGGAATAATCTCAAAAGCATGGGTATTACCAAAATTGAAAACTCTAGAAAATGCCTGAATGGGAGCAGCAAATTATTTAAATTGACAACAAACGGAAAAACTAATTAACATTTCTATCCATAAGTCGAAAGGTCCTAGAAATTTCATACGTTAATATATATGTGTTTATTATGACGTCGTCAAAATCCCTGAATGTAGTTAAGGCAAATCGAAAATTTCTAAAAATGCGAAGTATTGGATTAAATAACGAAAGTTCATTAAAAAAATGGAGAACATTTAATTATTAATTAAGAATAATATAGACTTAGACACATCCAATACAATTATATTGAATGGTTCGAAAAGTAATTCCTATTTGCCACAAGAACGGTTTTTGAACAAGAGTGTCTGATGCTGGACTTTGTCCAATGCCAATGAAATATTAAACGTAATAACCTTATTAATTCTTGCATTGTGTATTTTCATTTTTCAATGAAATATGCCATCAAATCAGTAATGAACCTGTTGCTGCAGAAGTTTCTAGGGCTCATGACATTTTAACAGACGATTTATCACCGTTACTATGAAGAAAGAAGGCGCGCAATTGATATAACTTAATTTTACAAGTGGTCTGAAACAATATCTTATTTGCTATATAATTTATTCCACAGTAGGAAAAACTTGACCTCAACCGTAATTTGTGGCTTTGTTCATCAATTCAGTTATTGACTTCTTGCAATTTGTTGTTAATATGATATTTTTCGGCATACATCCAACTTAAAGACCATTTTATGTCAAATAACATATTGTAAGAAAAATCAGAGGAAATGTTTATTAGAAATCACATGTTGAATCCACTATTCCGACTAATAACTGTAGATATACATCTCCCATGGCGCAGCAAAATGCACAGATACGATTCTTATTAAGCCCATCACACATAATCCTACTTATTTAATTAAGTACTTAGCTTGTTAATGAGAGTGCAAAAGCTCATTATTCATTCTCCATTATATCGCGTGTACGTCATCGAAAATTTACCACAAAGCCTTCCTACAAAGGTAAAGTGCATGGAGTGATTTATCCTAATCGATTAAATGAAGGGAAACTTACCCAGGGTAAATTCACACAACCCATTTACAAGGTTCCTTTCCAATATATGATCCAAGACCAATATCGATTAATTACCTATGGATGTGGTAAATGCTACGACGTCGCAAATTTAACCCGGAGTTCTTCATTATTCTGAGGTAAATTTACTTGAAGATACGTTAAGTGTATATATACTGAGCAAAAAAGCGTAGAAGTAATAGAAATAATAATAACGGGAAGAGAAAAACGTCAAAACTTTTCGCATTGGGAAACTTCCAAAAGATATAATTAAATCTGTGAACGAGAGGTATAAACTTTTCTGTTGACCAATAATAAGGAGTAGGTTTTTTTTTTCTTCTTCTTTCCGGCAACTTCAATGAATGGACAAAGTTCCTTCAGCCACTTAAGCCAGGGCAAACAACACAAAACATCGTAGAATTACTTCACCGCCTTTGAAAAGGCAAAGAAAGAAGCCTTAAGTTACAACGTCGAAGTGGCATATGTGACATTAGGGAATCCTATAATGATGGTTCTTAAAGTTGATGGGTTTTGAAAAGTTATGCGTTACACTTCTTTGGTTATATTTAATAAGAAGCTGTAAGTTTCGAAGTAATTATGAGGGTGTTTGGGGTTTAAATGTATATATATTGTGTGATCCCCTATAAACATTTTTTTCAAAAAGTTATGTTTTTGATGTAGGCGTATTGTAATTCGACAAATATGTATGTTACTTATTACTTGCAAGTAAACGAATTCAAGTAATTTTTATATATAACATTCATCAAAGGTAAAATTAAAAATGATCTTGTAGTTAGATTCGAGATGAACATACATTGAATACATAGCGCAAGCGATGACTGTTTATTGACTGACTCGTTAATGAAATATATTTTCCAAGAAAAATGTTAAACGACGTAAGTGCACAGCAAAAAAGTTGCCTTCACTATAGCCATAGACATAGACAATAAGTACTATATGAAGTAAATATACTTTAGAGATACCTAATATTGAAAGTAAATGTTCAATTAAAAATAAAGAGAATAAAAAATTCTTTTTCGGCAGATGCATTAAAGAAGGTATATGTTGAACTAAAAAGAAGCAAGGAGCTCGAAAAGCAGCGTGTTGGAAAAAAGGAAATGATTTGTTGAATGTAGGCTGGTTTTTCTACAAATCATCGCTTGCATATGTGGTCGCCGTGGTGTAGTGGGTAGAGTGCGACGCTCACACGCCGAAGGGTCTAGGTTCGACTCCCAGGTCAACACCAATTTTTCTAATTTTTCACGGCACCACCACTTTCGAGCTGCTGACAACACTCAAAGAGTAATAACTGTCTAAGAAAGCTTCTCAAATTTCGCCGTTCGGAGTCGCAAAAAACTAAAAGTCCCTTCTACTCGTGAAAGAACAGTAGCGCGCACAACACGAGTAGTTGATGAGCAAGCCAGGTCCTGGTCCCCCTTTAGACTGTAGCCCCAACAATTATATTATTATTATTATCGCTTGCATATGCAAGTGATCAAAAAATCTAAACTTATATTTACATGCATATATTAAGATTAAATTTGGTTCTAATTGCAACAGTTTGTGGTAAAATGGAAGGACAGTTGTTTTGGGAATAGATAGCTGGTAAGGAATTGATGCTTAAAGTAACTCTGATTTTTTCTCAAAGCTTTCAAAAAATTCTTCTTCCTGTGGCGCTGCAGTCCTGGGTGGTCCTGGGCCTCAACCAACATGCCTCTCCAGCCAGCACGATATTTCGCTAGTTGCGTTCAATTTCACACTCCAAGTTGGTTGATGTTCTTCTCCACTCGAGTGCCCTATCTTAGCCTTAGCTATTGGCAAGAGTTATTCTGCGTTTGATTTCGGTACTGATGTTATTTTCCCTGCTTACCGCGGAGCCGAGGTAGACGAAGTCCTTGACTCACTCGAAGTATCTGCTGCCTAGTGTGACGCTCTCTCCGAGCCGCCGATGTTGTGTGTCCTTCCTTAATGACAGCATGTACTTAGTTTTGCTCTCATTAACTAGCAGTCCCATTTTAGACGCTTCCGCTTCATTGCCAGCAAACGCCTCATCGACAGCTCGCTTTTTTCGTCCAATCTGGTCAATGTCATCAGCGTAAGCTAGCAATTGAACTTACTTTTGGAAGATCGTGCCTCTGGTGTTGACTTGTAAGTTACTCAAGATCTTCTCGAGGATGATATTAAAGAAGTCAGGTGACAGAGCGTCGTCTTTTCTAAAACCTTTTTTGACATTAAAGGTATCGGTGAGTTCGTTACCGACCGTGATGTAGCAGCGAAAGTTCTCCATCGTCATTCTACACAATCTGACGAATTTGGTATAAATGCCAAGACTGGATTTGTCACTTTTAAGTCGTCTCTACGCACACTGTCATATTGACGAATAGGTGATGAATATCGATTTTTACTTGTTTTTTTTGCATTCCAGGATCTGCCGTAAAGTGAAGACCTTGTCTACCGTGGACTTCTTTTACCTTTCGGTAAAACTTTCGGACTTAATTTCTGCGCGCTGTTCATGCTCCTTCTTTTT
Source organism: Eristalinus aeneus (assembly GCA_955652365.1). Lineage (NCBI taxonomy): Eukaryota > Metazoa > Arthropoda > Insecta > Diptera > Syrphidae > Eristalinus > Eristalinus aeneus. Next base: position 19,367,199 of record OY019132.1, on the reverse strand, counting down.
CTTTCTGAGAAGCCGGTGCTTTTCCCTTCTTCTCCGATCGTAGAGCTCACGAACACCCCTCGTTGTTCGATGCAGCGTTGCCTTATAGGCATCTGCCTGCACTCATCGTCAAACCATCGGTTCCTTCTGGGTGGTGACGTTAAATTCAGCATCAAGAAGCTGCCACTTCTTTGATAGCTTCTTGACAACGCTTCCAGTTTCTTCTATAGTTAGTGCAGCTTCAGCTTCGAACTCGGTCGGGAAAGTTCCCAGCCGTCAGTTTCGATTGTAGCTTTCCGACGTTGAACCTTTTTGGCCTGTCTCGACTTCGTTACTCTCTCGATCTACACCTACCTATCTTGACTACAACAAGGTAATGATTCGAGTCGATATTTGCGCCTCGGAAGTTTCGGACATCGAGAATACTGGGGCAGTGTCTGACGTTGATCGCAACGTGATTAATCTGAATGATGGTGGATTGATCAGGAGATCGCCAGTTTTGTTTGTAAATATTTAGTTGTGGGAAACGCGTGTTAGCCACAGTGAAGTTCCGCCCCGAGACGAATTCCGTCATTAAACCTTGATGCGGATTGTCTTGAGGCGCTCGTTGGCGGGGTCGTAACTTAAGCCGAAAAAGTAATAAGGGCTACCATCTGTCTCTGTAGCAGTCGCTCTAGTAGACGTCGCAGTTTATCATCGTTTTTTGCCGGGCCCATTCGTCTCTTTCCGAGGTATGATGTCGTCTCTGAACTGGTTTTGTTTTTCGTGGTGAGTGGTAGGTCAGGCCTTTTATTTAAAGCCTCCGACAAAAGGGTTTGATGCATACATTGGTTTACCGCTGTCATATATTACTTTAAAAAAGCACAAACTCTGTCAAATTTTCATGACAATCTGATTATTACATTACAAGTTACAAAAACGGAATTTCGTGTGTTGATTAAACTCAGCTTTTTGATGGAAAAAATACCGTGCAAGCTAACCAACGGCCAGAAAAATGTTACAGGGACTTTACTCCATCCAAAGCAACTATTTGTCGATGGTATATTGACTTTAAAAGTGGCAGTGCAGTCACCAACTATGCAGAACGCTCTGGAAGGTCAATTGTGCTGGTTACACCTGAAAACGTCAAAAAAGTAGACTGTGTGAGATATCTGACACCTTAAAAATATCATAAGGCAGTGTGTACACTATTTCGCATGAAGCTGTTTTCAAAAAAGGTGCCGCGTTTGCTCACAATGTTGGAGCCGTTTCGCCCGAATAGACAAGATTTTGTCACAATGGATGAAACATGGATCCACCACTACACTTCAGAGTCAAATCGGCAGTCAGCGGAGTGGACAGCAGTCGGTGAACCACTTTCAAAGCGTCCAAAAGCATAAAAGTCGGCTGGCAAGGTTATGGCAACCGTATTTTGAGACAGAATTTTATTCATCGACTATCTAAAGAATATATATCTCATTATTGGTACATTTGAAGCAAGAAATTGCAAAAAAGATCCCATATGCAGAAGAAAATCAAATTCTCTTCTACCAAGACAATGCACCGTATCACAAGTCGTTGGCTACCATGACCAAATTGCACGTATTGGGCTTTGAATTGCTTCCGCAACCAACGTATTCTCCAGATCTGGCCCCAGCGACTTCTACCTTTCTTTAGACTTCAATAGATGCCGAAAAAAATATGGCTCGAGTGAAGCGGTAATCTCCGGAAATGAAGCCTATTTTAAGGCCAAAGATAAATCGTTCTATAAAAAATGTATTGAAATGAGCGAGCGGCGTTGAACTCATTGTATCACTCTTGAAGGAAAGTATGTTGATAAGTGAAGTCGAATCTTATCTAGAAAATGTGTTTTTATATACGATTGGTTCATGGGTCATATTTTTCACGCAGTTATATAACGGTTAGTTATATATAAGTGGCCGCCGTGGCGTAGTGGGTAGAGTGCGACGCTCACACGCCGAAGGGTCTGGGTTCGATTCCCAGCCCAACACCAATTTTTCGAATATTTCACGGCACCACCTCTTTCGAGCTGCTGACAACACTCAAAGAGTAATAACTGTCTAAGAAAAGCTTCTCAAATTTCGCCGTTCGGAGTCGGCAAAAAACTGTAGGTCCCTTCTACTCGTGAGAGAACAGTAGCGCGCACAACACGAGTAGTTGATGAGCAAGCTAGGCCCTGGTCCCCTTCTGGACTGTAGCGCCAACAATTATTATTATTATTATATAACGAAGACGTGCGTGGTCAACTCTTAACCTTAAATAAAACTATTTTTCTTGTACAAATACTATATATTACTCAAAACTTTTGCAGAGTGCTTCGTAAATATTTTCTTTATCATTAGAAATTTTATATTTTGCGTCAATGCTTATTAATCTTAACAAACTTTTTCAATATTAAAGGATGGACAATTTTCCCTAGACAAATTTTAATAAAATATATGGTCTGTTTTCTCTGTGTTTAACGCGGATTAAATAGCCGTATCACTAGTAGGTCCCTTTCTTTCTGGATGCCTTGTCGCGGCAGAAGTGTTTAAGAGTCAATGAACCTCGGTTCGAAAGGTCCTAGGTCAGACGCGGAACCAAAATCCAGAAACGTCTTATCTTTGGACTTTTTAAATAAAGACTGTATGGAGGCAAACCCTAAGGATTTGACTACTCCAGGTGGTACTCGCGATTGCGACAATCCACCCATTGTCTTCTCGACATCGGCCAGCAAGGAACCAAAATTTTGCAGAATAGCATGAATCCTAGGGAAACAAACTGGCTACAGTTTAGAGAAGAATTAGCAAATCGCACTGTGCCTCTCCCAAGACTCAGAACGAGGCGTAAGGTTGAGGTGGCAGTTCGGAATCTGAACGATACCCTAACCAAATGCTTCGAACTGACATGGACAGTCAAAAACACCCTCTGCAGTACCCCTGTTTCGTGAAGGAACGCTGGAGAGGTGGAGAGGTCGAACTGCATTTGCGCAAAAACGCTTTGCGATCATACCGCCTATCTCAGATGCAACATGCCTACCAGCGCGAAAACTACACTTCAGCTGCAAGACTACACTTCAAAATCTCCTCGGTAGAATGGAAAGTTCACTTGACAGGAAAGAATACGCTCTTGATCTCCACATCATTGGATGTACACTCAAGGCCATCTCTCGATTAAAAAGGAATGGTCTTTAGTTCCACTCCCACTGGATCTTTGATGACCTCGCACACCGCATCTCCTATGATACTACTCTCATGGTCATGCCGTCTGATGCGATGTCAAGTACAATGGACCAGTATTTGAGTCTGAGCGCTCCAGTGCAGTATATCCCAACCTCCAACAAAAAAAGAATAAAATCAGTAGTAAATCCAACTATGAAACGGTATCGTTTGAATGAAAAAAGTATGAAATACTTTACCGATAGAAATTAACTAACCTAGAGAATAAATTTATCATCAACCTTAAGTTGGGGTAAGGCCTGGAAAAAATCACACAAACTTACACCAACAGGGACCGGTTACAAAGGGACCTGTAAATAATCGGCCGTAAGGATAAGAGTTGGTATCCTTCCGCAATAATTAAATATTTTGTGTACTATTTAAAAAAAGGTGTATGTATACTTCCTTCTTTCTCAGTTTTGCAAAGAAATACATTAAGGTGTTTCCAATACAGTAGGAGACGTCTGCTAAAAGTTTTAAAAAAAGAGATGTTTTCTGCTTTAAGAAATTGTTTACATAAATTTATTTATGCTATGTTTAAAATTATGTTAGCTAATATATATGATTTAATTTAAAGAAATTATCTTAAAATTTGGAAGCTATCCTTCCTGAAAAAAATGTGGCTACGACACTTATCAAATATAACATTATTATGAATGTCAATTTATAAAAACCTAGATGCAAGTTAATTTAAGCTAAATACAAAGCTTAATTTAGAACCGGCATTTGAGTAACAGAAAATATTTACTTTTCCCTTTCCCACAATTACAGATACAAGGATTATACAGTAGCTAGGCTTAACATTATGTTTTTACATCCACGTTTTGACTTACACGGCTCACGTTGACATTTAGGCTAACAGGCTTATTCGAATTGCATACATTCCGATATAACTGACGCCTGCAACACTAACTTCAAATTTCTTTCTAAATAGAAAATACCGAAGCTCACCCCTAAAGATACTGTGGACTGATACCTTTCTTACTTGTGTGTAACGACTTGGAACTTTAAACTTGTAAATGTGGGATTATAGCGCCACCTAAATGGCGATCGAGATTTCGGAAAAAAATATAGCTACGCAATATTACTATAGTACATAATTATATTTATTTCATGTGATGTGGAATGAATTGAAACATTTTGCGTATAACGCAACGCTTATTGTGTACTCGAATAAGGCGTATTTGTTGGACATACGTCAGCGACGTTTTCTTGTGCTGTGAGCTTTTACATTGTCGGATTTATCTTGGCGAACATTGTTCATCACAATATTTTGTTTCTGACTGCAATTTTTCACATAACACTTGACGCCGCAAGTATTCGGTTACGTAAACGAGGTTGTCTAGTTGGCTTTAATTGCCATATTTTTTGGTGAATTTTGCAATCATTGACCACAGATGTTTTAGCAAAGACAGGTTCAATGTTTCGCCCGGAATTCGGATACAATTATTGTCGTTTCAATGTCGAAAAGATGGATAAAACATATGCACTTAATTTAAAGCATTCTCACTGTGGTTATTTTTAAATTTGTTAACGCATTTGGCTGAGAAATAAATAATGGTCCTATTCTTTCCGTCTGTGGGTTGTTGGTAAGGTTAACTCCTTAACACATGGGATGTGTCTTAACAAAACAAGTGCAGCTAAAGAGCTTGCAAGAGCTCTGGACTGCTAAAAAGTAGATATCACCGTTATGCAGAAAGTGCGATAGGATTGACTGCAAAAGTATGATGAAAAATTACAGCATCTACAGGCTAACTTTTCTGTTCTCCTAGAGAACAAGAACATATGGTCGATTCAAAAGTTAGAACCCCAAGATTATTCTAAAGAGAAAAGAGAACGTCTTAGTTTGAGTCATCGGAAAACGAAACGATTACCACAAAAGTGTACTTTGCCTTGCGGCTTAACATCGTTAAGCAGATTGATCACAAATCAATGTTGAGAATCTGGGAAAATAAATTCTTAGTTGGCACCCGGTAAAATGGCCGTAAATGAAGGTAAAATGAGGTATTCGCTGTCAAAAAGAAAGGAAACCCAACTTCGAGGTGCCGTACAGAGCGTCGCACCAGACAGCAGAAACTTCGAGGTGGTAAACGACTTCGGCTCTGCTGTAAATAAGGTCAAGAATTTCAGTACCGAAATCAAACACAGAATCACTCTAGTCAATCGGTGCTTCTTTGGGCTTAAAGAAATTGAGTAACAGAGCTCTCATCAAAAGCTTGTTCATTTCATTCCTAATTTGAGTCTCGTAAACTTTTACGTTCGAGAAAGAAGATAAGAAGACCGTTAGTCCTATCGGGAATGAAGTCTATTGTTTATTATTGGTCCTTATGGGCTTGGTTGGCGAAAGATTCTGCCCAGTGCATCAGTGGCAGCTTGTTTGATTCCTTCTTGACAACGTTTTTAGTTTTCTTCTATCACTAGTTCAGGCGGTTTCTAACGATCAGGTGTGATTGTAACTTTCCGACGTCAAGCCGCATTGGCCGGTCTCGACTCCGCTGTTTCCTCAACAAGAAAATGATCCGAGTCGATCAACTCGAAATAATCGGTCATCGAATACTGGAGGAGTGCCTGACATCGTCCGCAATGTGCTCAATCTGAATGACGGTGGATTGATTAGGGGATCGCCAGGTTCCTTTGTAAATTTTCAGGTGTGGAACTTAAAGAGGTTCTATCCTGAGGCGAAGTCCAACAACCTGAGACTTAAACACTCAGCTGGGAAGGCTAGGCTCTCTCATAACAGCGACATATGTCGTATGTTCTTTTCTTTCTAAAAGATCATGAAAATCATCGTTGATGTAGACATCATTCTTCTCTCGCGGGGCGTAAACGAAAATTGGGCCGATATTCCCGCAATAAGCCTTGATGCGAATTGTCATGATGTGTTCGCTATCGGGGTCGCAGCTTAAGAGTTTTTGCCAAATCTACATTGAACGATAAGTCCGCATCAGAAAAGGCGATGCCTTCTCTCTCGCAATCGCTGTAGTACATATCGCAGTTTTTCATCGTTTTATTGCCGGACCCATCCTATCACACTTCGTGGAAGGCGGATATGCCTGTTTTGTAGCAGTCCAAGCCATCCGCGAGTTTTTCTGCTGCGACCTAACGTTCCATGTACAAAAAAGAAAATCGGTGTCCTGAAAACTTTTGCATGAGTCGTTAAAAGTTGATCAATCCTCATCCGAGGCGTGTTGTTGTCTTTGAACCGAATATTTTCTACGTGGTGAGGAGGCTAAGAGTTACGGTACCCACCGCAACCCATGTCACGGTTCCCACCGTAGCCTTAAAGAAAAACATAACTTGATACACGTGTAATGCACAATCGATCCAATGACCCACGAATTGCAAGTCAAGCGTCTGCGACACATCCGTTCACCACGAAAATGCAATTCTTGGAACCATCGACCGCTTGTGCAAATTGTGAAAATTGTGCAAACGAGGCAAATGCGTTGCCTCCTTTGCACTTACTTTTTTGATAATTAATATTGTAAGTTCAGTTTGTATTGAAACTCAATAAAATACAGACGAAGTTGTCTGAATAAAATTAAAAAGCTGTTTTTTTTCCAAGAGGAAAATTTCAGTTTTATTTCTGGCACAGTCAGTAGGATACCGGGTATTCGTTCAAGTAAGAACTTCGCGAATTTTTTATTGTTAAATACTAAACCGGTACGAAAAATTGTAAAATACGGGATAAAAGATTATTCCTATTGAACCGCACGTCATCGAAAGCTTACTAGTCCGATTTGCAGAGCACAATCCAAATTAATAAATAGACGATATCATATTTAAAGATAAATAGTGAATCGTGTCGAAATCGCTATGTGAGAAATTGTGAATTGTTAAACCAGCCTCCTGAAGAAATAAAAGGTTATCTCTTCTTTAGTGAATTTAAATTAATTACACGCCATAGTACGCGTCCGGTTTGCAAAAATAACAAGTGTACAATACCATATATTAAGACAAATAGTAAGAAGTATACAAATTGAGAGAAACACAAAAATAAATAAAACAATTCCTTGGTTTGACAGGATATTATAGGAAATTTATTAGGGATTATTCAAAGATTGCTAAGCCCATGACCTAATACCTAAAAAAGGATACCAAAATAAATGTCTTCCAAACTTTAAAAACACTCTTATTAACGAACCTATCTTAATTTACCCCGACTTCAAGAAAACTTTCACCGTAACTACAGATGCGAGCCAGTATGCTACTGGTGCTGTGCTTTCGCAAGAAGACCATCCAGTCTGCTATGCAAGTCGTACTCTGAATGAGCACGAAATCAATTACAGTACGATCGAAAGGGAGTTGCTAGCGATCGTCTGGGTAACGAAATATTTCCGACCCTATATATTTGGTCGAAGATTCCTAATAGATATTTTATATTTAACAATAAAAAATTCGCGAAATTTTTAACAATAAAAACTTCGCGAATTTTTTATTGTTAAATACTAAACCGGTACGAAAAATTGTAAAATACGGGATAAAAGATTATTCCTATTGAACCGCACGTCATCGAAAGCTTACTAGTCCGATTTGCAGAGCACAATCCAAATTAATAAATAGACGATATCATATTTAAAGATAAATAGTGAATCGTGTGGAAATCTCTATGTGAGAAATTGTGAATTGTTAAACCAGCCTCCTGAAGAAGTAAAAGGTTATCTCTTCTTTAGTGAATTTAAATTAATTACACGCCATAGTACGCGTCCGGTTTGCAAAAATAACAAGTGTACAATACCATATATTAAGGCAAATAGTAAGAAGTATACAAGGAGAAAGTTGCAGAACGGAAGCAGAAACTACACAGCAACAAAGTTCAGCAGATATTTAAGTTAATTTAATAGAGACTTTAATAGAAAAAGTGTAATATAAATAAAAAAAGTGTAATGTAAAAATTTTGGTCTATTTTAGTAAACATTGTCATTAAATTCAAAACATATATACTCCCAAATATTTAAACTATACAAAATAGTATATTTAGGAACAAATTGGTTGATATTAACAAGCTATACTGTTAGTTTATTAATTTAACACATTTCGAAAATTTTGAACTCAATTGCTACACACGTCCAACTAAGCCTTGTCCTGATTTCTCTTAGTTTAAATTATACAATTTATGTCGACAATACAAGAGCAAATACAGATTGTCCGAGGAGAATCTGAACAAATTAGTGAGATAGTGAATAATATTCGTACCGATAACAACTCAGGCACAAATATGCTTACTCTCAACATAGATCCGTTGAGATATATTTCAAAAATTCCAGAATTTTACGGTGATCATAGGGACTTGCAAACTTTTACTGACTTAGTTGATAAGATCCATCCGATTCTTATCAAATATGATCGACTCTCGCAAGCCATTTTCTCAGATTGCATTAAAGCAAAACTAAAAGGAAAAGCCAGAGAAATCATTGAAATCAATCCTCATATCACTCAATGGTCAGATATTAGTATAGTACTTTTTGATGAATTAAGAGCAACTAAATTCAAAACTAATTGTACAGACTTCTATAATGATATAAAAACCATTTTGCGTAGACTGAATATAAAGACCAAACAAATGTCCGAAGACACAGAGTGGGTTAACCATAACGTAGAAACAAATATGATATCCGCGCTTGTCGTGTTTAAGAATAAAATACCGGAAGCAATGAGGTCACTGCTCTACTGCAGAAACCCTACGAACTTAGAAGCGGCAATCCAAAGTCTACATGAATGTGATTATGCCTATTACGGCAATAGAAACAACAACTTAAATAGGTATAGAGCTTCTCAAAAAAAAAACACTCATTCAAGACCCTCTTTTAACACAAACCCACCCCGAAACTCTTAGAACTCAGATAAGACCTCCCTTTAATTATACTAATGGATATACTTATCAACAACCTTTCAATGCGGCCCCAAACTTCCAACCACCTCCACAACCAATGGAGATCGACATGGCACAAATAGGAAGCAGATCTCGTCTGCATCAAACCAATACCAATAGACCTCACTTCTCTCGCTCTCAACAGCAAACCAATCCGAATAGAACTTATTACTCTCGCTCTCAACAGCAAACCAGTCAAACCAGACCTCAAAACTTCTATTCGCAGCCCCAGAATAACAGACCCCAAAGCAAAAATGGGCATTTTCTTCAAAAAAGAAATCAATCATTAAGTTCCGCTGACACCAGTCAACAAAATTTTCTTTTAGAAGCCTCACAACAAGCTTACCTCATATAGTAGTAAAAGGTAAAATAAGACCGCTTGGATTCATAATAGACACTGGAGCCACTCACTCCATCATCAACCCAGATATTTGTTCCCCAGATAAAATCAAACCTATCAAAACACCAATTGTATTCAAAACTCTTAGTGAAAATGTGGTAATTAAGGAAAAAGCCATAATTCCACTATTTGAAGAATTAGGAGATCCACGAATCAAAGTTGAAATGTATATATATCCTTTCCATAATCAATTTGATGGCTTCATAGGCAATTACCTGCTAATAATTGTTGGCGCGACAGTCCAAAGGGGGACCAGGGCCTAGCTTGCTCATCAACTACTCGTGTTGTGCGCGCTACTGTTCTCTCACGAGTAGAAGGGACCTACAGTTTTTTGCCGACTCCGAACGGCAAGATTTGAGAAGCTTTCTTAGACAGTCAGCAGCTCGAAAGAGGTGGTGCCGTGAAAAAATTTGAAAAATTGGTGTTGAGCTGAGAATCGAACCTACACCCTTCGGCGTGTGAGCGTCGCACTCTACCCGCTACGCCACGGCGACCACATGACCTTCTAAGGCCACTAAAATCTGGGGAAATAAGAATAGAGTGGAATTTAATGCTTCCAAAACACAGTGCTGTCTACTGTCGTTAAAGCGATCACAAAATAATCAGCCGTTATCCATGAACGGCACTTGCGTTGTTGAAACCGAAAGACTTTCCATCCTCGGTATGTGTATCAACCCAACAATTAGTTGGAACGATCACATATTTGAGGTCGCCAAAAATGCTGCGAAATGTCTAGGTTTCCTTAAACGATGCAAGAAGTACTTCACCCCCTCTGATCTGGCTACAATATACAAGGCATACATACGCCCAAAACTTGAGTATAACGCTCCTATCTGGTCAGGTGCTTCTAAGACCTCCCTGCACCTGCTGGATAGAATTCAAAGGCGAGCGATAAAACTTATAGGTGACAGTAATATTGCGAAGTCGATTGACTCGTTAGAACACCGACGTAATGTCGCGTCATTGTCACTTTTTTACCGCTATTTCAACAAGAAATGCTCAGACGAATTAGCCAGTTGCATTCCTCCCCTTCAAGAATTCACCCGCAATACACGCCTCGCTAGGAATGCCCATCAATTCACCCTCAAGCCCTCTTTCGGACGTACAGTCAAATTTAGAGACTCGTTCTTTAGCCGCACTACACGAATCTGGAATGCTCTTCCCAGCTCGATTTTTCCTCCTCATTACAATCCACAGGCATTTAAAACCAATGTGCATCGGTACCTCCTCTCCCTCTCTTCCTCTATACCTTCGGCCAGTGCTGTGACTTGATCCGGTCACTTAAGGGTACTCGCAACCCCTTTTGCACGCGTCAATTATAAAAAAAAAAAAAAAAAAATCTAAAATATACTTCAAGTCGAATATATTATCAATAAACGATAAAGTGATAAAAATTAATTTTGGAAACGAAAATAGTTCGAAAGAAACCCTACCTCCAAATGAAATAGTTTTAGCAATACCTCAACGTGAAGTTCTCGTCTATTTGCCAGAGCAAAAGTCGAGTGATGGTAACGCAACTATTAAAAAAAAAATTATTCGGTAGAAGACTACAATGTACTAAAGGAATTAGATTGCGATAAAAGTGAACTCAAAAATCAAGCACTTAAGTTTAATATGCTCAAGTCAGAGCTTTTGAATGAAGAGATTTTCAACATGACTAAAGTTCCAACACCTCAGCTGCTGTTGGAACAAATTAGATTAAATCATCTAAATAATGAAGAAAAAGTTGGAATAAAAAAAGCTTATAAATCAATTTAAACATATATTTTACCAAGAAGATAATGATCTTTCATTCACAAATGCCATCAAACATGAGATAAGAACGATCAATGACGTTCCCATACAATCAAAGAACTATCGTTACCCCTACATACATAAAAAGGAAGTCGAAGAGCAAATACAACAAATGTCGAAAAGTAAAATAATTAGAAGCAGTAATTCCCCCTACTCGGCACCAATTTGGATTGTGCTGAAGAAAGCTGATGCTAGCGGGAAAACCAAATGGAGACTCGTAGATTGCGATAAAAGTGAACTCAAAAATCAAGCACTTAAGTTTAATATGCTCAAGTCAGAGCTTTTGAATGAAGAGATTTTCAACATGACTAAAGTTCCAACACCTCAGCTGCTGTTGGAACAAATTAGATTAAATCATCTAAATAATGAAGAAAAAGTTGGAATAAAAAAAGCTTATAAATCAATTTAAACATATATTTTACCAAGAAGATAATGATCTTTCATTCACAAATGCCATCAAACATGAGATAAGAACGATCAATGACGTTCCCATACAATCAAAGAACTATCGTTACCCCTACATACATAAAAAGGAAGTCGAAGAGCAAATACAACAAATGTCGAAAAGTAAAATAATTAGAAGCAGTAATTCCCCCTACTCGGCACCAATTTGGATTGTGCTGAAGAAAGCTGATGCTAGCGGGAAAACCAAATGGAGACTCGTGGTGGATTACCGAAAATTTAACGAGGTAACCATCGACGACAAATATCCTATACCGTGTATAGATTAAATCCTGGATAAGCTGGGAAGGTGCCAATATTTCACCACTCTAGACCTGGCTAAAGGATTTCATCAAATTGAAATTCATGAGAAGGACATTCAAAAGACGGCTTTCAGCGTAGAGAATGGGCACTACGAATTTCTTCGTATGCCGTTTGGACTGAAGACAGCACCGGCAACGTTCCAACGCCATATGAACAATGTCTTAAAAGAATACATTAATATCATCTGTCTAGTCTATATGGATGATAAAATTATATTGTCCACTTTGCTACAGGAACATTTAGATTCGCTTAGGAAAATCTTCATAAGATTGGAAGAGGTTAATTTAAAAGTACAGCTAGACAAATCAGAATTTCTCAGAAAGAAACTGAATTTTTAGGTCATGTTGTAACTCCAAACGGTATTAAGCCGAACCCAAAAAAGATAGAATGCGTAAAAAATTATAAAATCCCCAATACACAAAAACAAATAAAACAATTCCTTGGTTTGAAGGATATTATAGGAAATTTATTAGGGATTATTCAAAGATTGCTAAGCCTATGACCTAATACCTAAATAAGGATACCAAAATAAATGTCTTCCAAACTTTAAAAACACTCTTAATTAACGAACCTATCTTAATTTACCCCGACTTCAAGAAAACTTTCACCGTAACTACAGATGCGAGCCAGTATGCTACTGGTGCTGTGCTTTCGCAAGAAGACCATCCAGTCTGCTATGCAAGTCGTACTCTGAATGAGCACGAAATCAATTACAGTACGATCGAAAGGGAGTTGCTAGCGATCGTCTGGGTAACGAAATATTTCCGACCCTATATATTTGGTCGAAGATTCCTAATAGAAACTGATCATAGACCGTTAACTTGGTTATTTTCTATTAAGGAACCAAACTCTAAATTAATCAGGTGGAGACTGAAATTATCTGAATTCGACTACCAAATTAAATATAAGAAAGGTACAAAAAATAGCAATGCAGATGCACTTTCTAGAATTCCACATATGGAAGTAAACTTGAATCAGGAAGAGGACATTATCTCAACAAGTAAATCATGCTTATATGTTTTTAAGAATCAGATCATTATCGCAAAAAGTCACTCAGGACCTTTAAGAATAAAAAAAATAAATGTGTTTGATCGACTACGAACAACAATACATACGAAAAACATAGATGAACACACTGCCATTACTTTATTAAAAAATCATTTTAACCCAAATGGCTTAAACGCTATCCTAATAGAAGATGAAGATTTCCTTAACATGGTAAGAAACACATATAGAAAATACTTCGCAAATGGTAAAAACTTTAAATTAATCCGGTGTGTTAAGCTATTAGAGGATGTCACGGATGAAGCAAGATTGGCGGAAATTATAAAGAAGGAACACTTAACAAATAATCGTAGGGGTATATCAGAAGTCTTTCAAGAATTAATCCTTTTCGTTTATCATCCGAAACTTAAAGTGAGAATTACCCAGCTTATCAATAATTGCGATGTTTGCAACACGGAAAAATATGTGCGGAATCCACGTAAACCATTATTCAAGATAACAGAAACGCCATCGAAGCCTCTCGAAATTGTTCACGTTGATGTTTTTTATACCTTACAAAATACACTCCTTTTAACTATCATAGATAAATTTTCCAAACATGCTTGTGCAATCAAAGTCACCAGTAAAACATTGATCGAGTTCAAACGAGCCATTTCGTTTTATTTTAGCCAATTTGGAACAGTACAAAAAATCATAGTTGATAATGAACTAGGCTTTAAAGCCCTACCCTTAACACAATTCCTATCAGAACTTAATGTGGAGATTCATTATACTTCAAACAGCAATCACACCTCCAATGCAGACGTTGAGAGATTGCATAACACTTAAAATGAACACATACGATTATTAAAACATGACAATGTAAACAACGAAGGGACTGTAGAGGATAAACTTTCAAGAATAGTAACATTTTACAACAATACAATACATTCAACTACCATAAAAACCGTAAGCGTATAATACGCTAACAGAAGGACAGAATTTCATTTAAGAAATCAGAGGAGGAAAGAATCACTCCAAGTATAGAAAACTTGAAATGCAGAAAAAGGACAAAGATCATTTAATACATGTGAGAAATGGAAACAAATACTACAAAACTCATGTAAAAGAAATTAAGAAATTTCAAGACATTAAAAATCCTACAATAAAATCAAAAATTAAAGCTCGAGAAATAAAAAGAAAAAAAGATTAAATGAATAAATTCTTTTCAGAAACTACAATTATGATTAATCTACACGTTATTGCAGTAATAATAGTAGTGATGAAATCATCATTTGCAACAACGCAGGAAATACATTTGAGTGACTTTAACAACAATAACGGATTTGTAACACTTAAATTAGATAGAGTCAAAATAATAAAGAGTTATACAAAGTTTTTACATATTATCAACGTAACTGCACTAGAAACAACTAAAAATCAAATAAGAGATAATCTTTTTGCATTTGAAAATAAATCAAAACTAATAGAACCAATGTATCACACAGTTAATCAAAATTTAATACTATTAGAAGCCAAGTTAACGAACCTCAAACCACATTCAAAGACCAAACGAGCACTAATGAATATATTAGGGACAGGAATGAAACTCATCGCAGGCACAATGGATCGCGAAGATGAAATCGCAATAACAAATAAGTCAGATCAGCTTTTTGACCAAGAAAACAAATTAACAAAATCAAGTAATGAACAGGTAATAATTAACGGAAAAATATTATAACTAATTCAAAACATTACATCCCACATGAGAAAACAACAACATTTTATAGAAACGTACCTAAACAGTCAAAATTTGGTAGGAAGAATACAAACTTTAGAAGAAGAAGTTAGAACCATGCAATACATGTACCAAATAAACCAAGATATAATATTACTTAGAAATCACATAGACGATATAGAACACATACTTTTCTCAAGCAAAATTGGCGTTTTAACTAGAAACATTTTGGGTAAGCAAGAGTTAACTATGATTGATGATTTAAGTAATCTAAGCGAGATCAAAATCTCAGTCACTATTTATAAAGACCAAATTATCATAATTCTCTTCATACCACATTTCTCTGATCAAACATATACTAAAACCTTAATAGAACCCCTACCTGACAAAAATAATAGATCACTTTCTATCGAAAATAAAGAAATCTTAACCGATCAGGATAACAATATTTACGAATTTCCTGTAAAAGATAACATTAAACGCAATCTCAGTACAGTCAAAGATATCTGTATTAGAAATATTATGACCTTTAAAGAAGCATTTTGTATAAAAATTGTAAGTCGTGCTAAAGAAATAAAAGAAATTGTAAAAGGTTTTGTTATACTTAAGAATGTCGAAGAAACTATAGTTAAACAAAATTGCGATAAAAGCAACATAAAGGTAAAAGGAAACTATGTTCTTAAATTTAAATATTGCAAATAATATAACATATGAAAATTTCGAAAACAAAGTGTATGAAAACATTATAATACCAAATTTCATCACGAAAAGAAATGAGACAAATGTAATCCCTGTAAGAGTTGCGCTGACGCAGAACAAAAACACCAGTCTACTTTGAAACTTAAAGAACGAAAGAAGGATGTATTTCAATAAGAAGTGGATGAATTACATAAATACAAAATGGAGGAACAATGAAATAAAATGAACTACAGGTTGTCATGTTTGGTGTTGAAATGTAGATGGCTCTGAGAGGGACATTAATTGTACATATCCAACATCCCCTCTCAATTTGTGACCCGATCATCTTTAAGTCCAAGTCCTAGTATACATTTATCGTGGTTCGGCTTTGGCAGGGGTTTTGTGAGAACGTCCGCAATCATACGCTCTGTAGGTATATATTCCAGAGTAATCGGCCAATTCCGCGAACAAAATGAAATCGAATGTCGATATTCTTCGAACGAGCATGAAAAACAGGGTTCTCTGCTAGTTTTAAAGCTCCTTGGTTGTCGTTGTACATTTTTAAATTGCATAGGCTGTCGAAACCTAATTCTTTCAAAAATTTCAGGAGAAATACCGCTTCTCTGCTAGCATCGCTGACCGCCATGTATTCGGCCTCCATCGAAGACAGCGCGACTGTTCGCTGCTTTCGCGACTCCCAGGAGATTGCAGAACCACTTAGGATGAAAGTCGATCCGGTGTAAGAACGGCGATCGAGAGTGCAGTTTCCCCAGTCCGCGTCTACGTAGCATGAAAGTAAATTTGCTCCGCTGTTCTTGAACCGTAAACCATCGTGTAACGTTCCTTTTAGATAACGCAATACTCTTTTTGCGGCGATCCAATGCTTTTGTTTATAGCAATTGTTAAATTGAATGAGAGCGCTTGCTGCGTACGCTGTGTCGGGTCGCGTTACAATGGCAAGGTACATGAGAGCGCCTGTTAATTCTCTATACGGAACGTCGCAGCTTCGGTCCTCCGAGTCGCCGCATCCTGTTGTTAACTTACCGTTTGATGTCATTGGTGTAACTACAGCTTTACTTTCTTCCATATGGAACCTTTTCAGTATATCCATGATGTATCCGCTTTGCGACAGCTGAACTCCGCTCTTTTCTCTTGTTATCTGGATGCCAAGACAATAGTTTGCCTCTCCGAGATCTCGAACTTGAAATTCGTTGGTAAGTTTATCCTTAACGGAATGAATCATGCCTTGATCGCTTGAGAAAATCAAAATATAGTCCACGTAAATTGAAACGAAGACCGTCTTACATTTGTCGGAGTAAATGCAGGGGTCGGAAATAGTTAGCATCAAACCAATACTTTTGAGGGTCTCGTCGATTTTAATATTCCACCGACGACCGGCTTGCTTTAGGCCGTAGAGGGCCTTCTTAAACTTGCACACCTTCTCGCCGCTTTCTCGAAGACCATTCAACATCGTCGAAGATTTTTCTCGCAGGTTCTTGTCGCAATCATATCTTGACATCCTCTCCAACACTTCATCCAACAGCACGGGTATGTCCATATAAATATCTTCGTCGATTGTTCCATTGAGGTATGCCGACGTAATGTCCATCTGATGAATGAATAAATTATACTTCGCCGACAATCCGATTAAAAGTCTTAACGAGATAAGTCTCGCAACGGGTGCAAACGTATCCTGGAAATCTACTCCAGGTTTCTGGGTGAAACCTTTCGCTACAAGCCTTGCTTTACGTTTGTCTAACACCCCTTTTTCGTTACATTTGTTTCGTAGCACCATTTTGCAACCAACTGTTTTTGCATGGGTCGGCCTATCCACAATTGTCCAAGTATCGTTTGTGACTAGACTTCGCATTTCCTCATAGATCGCTTCCTTCCAATCTAGTTTGTCATCTCCTGACAGGGCACTTAACAGAGGTACTTCAGAGGCAGTCATGGCGATTTCGTCTTCCTGACTGGTAAGCATTCTCTTTGAATTTCTTTTTGCAGTTTTCTAGGACGTCCTCTTTTTCTTAGTTTAATCTTTCCGGGTGTTATAATTCTCTTAGAAGTTTCAATCTCTCCTGGCAATTCTATTTTCTGTTCGATTTCGTTCATCGGTTCTGAATTAGAATTTGAGTCAATTATCTTTTCGAAGGGTTGATTGGTTTTCTTTGTATTTACAGCAATTGTTCTCGGGCTTTCGATGTTGTATCTTCCGTTTATAGTTTCGTCGTCTGTGAAGTCGTCACCGTTTGCATTACCTTTGGAATCCATCAGAAACTTTATATCTCTGAATATGTATATTTTC
Source organism: Eristalinus aeneus (assembly GCA_955652365.1). Classification (NCBI taxonomy): domain Eukaryota; kingdom Metazoa; phylum Arthropoda; class Insecta; order Diptera; family Syrphidae; genus Eristalinus; species Eristalinus aeneus. The sequence goes on along the minus strand of OY019132.1, from coordinate 19,349,487 downwards.
TGCTTTGACGGGACCCACACCCTGTAACCTTTCTGTTTCTCCAGGTAACCAACAAAGATTCCTTCTATGCCTCTGTCATCAAATTTTCCGATACCCGGTGTTTTATTCAATATTATAACTTTGCTGCCAAATGGACGAAGACAGTTTAGATTAGGCAATTCACCTGACCATATCTTGTATGGAATGTCTCCATCCAAACTTTTTGTTATGCAGCGATTGCGAAGATGATTCGCAGAAGCAATGGCTTCTGCCCAGAAACAAGGTGGTAGTCCAGCATCCTTTAACATGCATCTAGCTGATTCAACGAGCGTTCTGTTTTTCCTTTCAGCGATGCCGTTCTGCTCTGGAGTGTAGACTGCCGTTAAACGATGTTGGATTCCAAATTTCCTTAATATGATGTCCATGCTTGCATTGCAATATTCGGTACCGTTGTCCGACTGGAGAGCTATTATTTTATGTCCGGTTTGTAATTCTGCAACATTTTTAAATTCAATAAATTTTACGTTACGAAATAACGCGATTCTCCATTTGATTCTGTCCTCATGGCCGCAAACATCGCTGTGGATAATATTTAGCAATTCTTTTGATCGTTCAGTCCTTTTTACAAATGGTATTCGTGTTAGTTTAGCGACTATACAGGTTACATACCCTAAACATTCCTTATCGCGCCAATCTATCTTTTCCACATAATGCACGGGTGCAATCACCTGCATTATGTTCGCATTCTGTTTATTCTAATTTACATTTCATTTTCCAACGCAGTGCATCTCAAGTTACAGCTACACGCGCACATGAAAAAGCTGACTAAACAGTTCCCGCGGTCCCACAGTGACCCGGTACGCTGAAACTGCAGAATAGCCAATAGATATAAGGGAGGGGTTGAATCCCACTGAGTTGTAAAGTTATTTCTTTTAATAAAATTGTTTTTTTTTACCAACGTGTCGGAACGTCTTTTGTAAGTGGCGCAGTCGGTAGGATCCTAACTAGACTTGCGGGATCCATATGAGAACGGACCAATAAAACGCTTGAATAAGGTGACAGTAATATATATAAAAAAGAAAAGAATCAGCGAGTACCGAGTGAATATTCTAACTACAAATCAGTGAAATTCCATCGTCGGACCTATTCCAAAGAAATTACTTGTTCACATAAAAAGAAAAAAGAAAATAAATAACAATAATAAAAGAAAAATAACTAACAACGACTAAACCTCTCAGTGAAATAACTCAAAACCAAACCAAGAGAGTACCGAGCGAATAATTTAACTACGAATCAGTGAAAATTCATCGTCGGACTCATTCCATAGAATTTTTTTTGTATTTTTTTTTTCATTGTTTTTTTCTCGCCTTTGCGATTCTGTAAACAAATCAAATCTTTCAAAATTAAAATCAAAGATAAAATTTCGAAATTTTGGCCACACATCCTAGATATGGAACAACAAAATCTAGATCGGTTAGTGCAAGCTATTGAAGCTTTAGGAACGCGGAACCAAGAACAAAGTCGCACGGTGCGAATTCTTAAGGAAATTTCGTATATCCGTGAATTCAGTGGTGATAGCGCGGCTTTAACACAATTCATAAACGTAGTCGGGAACCACATAAATGCAGTGAACGAAGCAGAAAGACCGGAGCTTTGGCAGGCTATTTACAACACCAAAATAACAGGGCCAGCAAAGGAACTATTACTACACAATCGACCAGCAACGTGGGACCAAGCCAATGACCTCCTGAAGCAGCACTTTCGGCCTCCAATAAATAACAAAGACATCTCAAGAAGAATAACGTATCTAAGAGTAAGTTCAATAGCAGATCTTAACGTAAAAGTAGAAGAATTAATTCAGAATGTAAATTCATTTGCAACATATGAATGTAATCAAATAGAAGCCAAAAACACATTTTATGTACTAATAGTAAATAGAATTAAGCAATTTGCTATAGGTAACCTATCCAGGGACACTAAAAATATTTACGATATCCATTGAATTAAAGAAGTTCTATATAGTTACATAGGATATGATGAAGGAAACATATAAAGGGAGTTCAAAACAAAACAATACAATGGCTCAAATACTTTTCGACATAAAAATTCTAACCCCAGACAACAAAACCAACTAAATAGCTCAGGTTCAGCTCAAATAGCCAGACAATATAATTCTAGGACGGAACAATCAGGACAACACAGACAAGGCAACAATGATAATAGAAATAATCAAAATACAAGATTGCAAACTAGAAATGCAGTTCAATATCCAACAGCAATGTCTATCGGGCAAATTTCGAATGAGACGGTTAATCAGACTAATCAGGAGGAAGTTCATAACATCGAACCAGAATTTTTTATCAATTAGGCTTCGGAGACAAAATATTTACAGATTTAACGATTAACGAAACCAAACTAAAAGCACTAGTAGACACGGGTTCTACAATGAGCATAATTAATTCCAATACGGTAGACTGCAGTAAATATAGATTATTTGATAGAATAAAAATGCGGTTACAAACGATAAATAATGTAACTACAGAAATGGTAGACAGAATTGTTACAAGCATACCTAAAGAATTCAATTTTAATCCCAAGGGTGCTATAAAATGGTACAAGAGAAATTTAGGAGACAAACCCTATGATGTCCTCATTGGTATGGACATACTGAATAAAATAGTCAAAACCCTGGATTTTGAAAACAAGTGTCTCATACTAAATAATCGTGCCAAAATACCCCTTTATTCCGCCAATTTTATAAGAGAGTTCGATTGCTTTGAACTAATCTCTGATAAGAAAGAAATAGACTTAAGTCATCTTAACGGAGAAGAAAAACAGGAAATACAAGGATTGTTAGAACAATTTAAAACATTAATATATAGAGAAGGCGATTAACTAACAAATACAAATTCTATAACACACGAAATTACAACAACGACAAGTCAACCAATCAATTCGAAACTGTACAGACTGCCCCCAAAGCACCAGAAAGATGTACGGATGCAAGTAAAAGAGATGGAGGAGCAGGGAATCATAAGAAAATCGAACAGCAGATACGCTTCCCTCATCGTACTAGTAGCAAAGAAATCAGATGGCACGGGAAAACAAAAATTTCGCCTGTGCGTAGATTACAGAAAACTGAACGATTTTACAGTAGACGATAAATATCCACTACCGAATATCGATGCTATACTCGTTAAACTGGGACGCGCCCAGTATTTTTCGTCGTTAGACCTCGCGAAAGGATATCACCAAATCAAAATGAATCCAAATGATATCCCCAAGACGGCATTCGTAACTCCTGGCGAATTATTTGAATACGTAAGAATGCCATTTGGTCTTAAGAATGCGCCAGCAACCTTACAAAGGTTGATGAATGACATTCTCAGGGACCAAATCATTAAAATATGCGTTGTCTACTTAGACGAGGTTTCTCAACCAGCCTCAAAGAACACATACAATCTTTAAAGATTATATTTGCGAAACTTGCAGAACATAACCTAAAAATTCAATTTAGCAAATGCTCTTTACTCAAAAGAAATACTGAATTTCTAGGGCACGTCTTAACAAGTGAAGGCATGAAACCCAACCCCAATAAAATCAAATGTATCCAAAATTTTCCACTACCAAAAACAGATAAGCAGTTGAAGGGCTTTCTAGGGGTAACAGGTTTTTACAGAAAATTCGTGAAGGACTACGCGAAGATTGCGAACCCTATGGTAAAATATTTGAAGAAAGGCAAAAAGATTAACATCAACGACCCAGAGTACATTGAAGCCTTCGAGACTTTGAAACGCAATATTACTAAACATCCTATATTGAAATTTCTAGACTTTAGTAAACAATTCACAGTATTTACCGACGCCAGCAATTATGCGATAGGAGCCGTATTGACGCAAGAGTGTCAACCAGTATGTTACGCGTCGAGATCTTTGAACGATCACGAGAAAAACTATGCGGTCACAGATAAAGAGTTCCTAGCGGTTTGGGCGGTCACATACTTCAGACCATATTTGTGGGGAAAAAGGTTTAAAATAATTACAGACCATTTACCAATAAAGTACTTAAACAAGAGATACACAGGCAAAGAATTTAGCCAAAGAAACCAAAGATGGTTACTAAAACTTCAGGAATTTCAGTTCGATATTGAGTACGTGAAAGGGAAGGAAAATAGGATAGCAGACTTCCTTAGTAGGATACCAGAAGAAATTGAAAGCGCCGAAAGTCATACCATAAACAATCTATCCGATAACGCTACAATCCACTCACAAGAACAACAATTATTAGATCACATACCCATAAAGGAATCCAATAAAGCTCAAATACGAAATAAGCGAGACACCGGGCAGACCTAATGAGATCCTTCATATGGACATCTTTTACTTTATGAAACACCCGTTCCTTACTTTTATAGATAAACTCACTAAGAATGCATACGCCTACCACCTACCAAACAAAAACTGGACAAAAAAATAGAGGTACTAGAGAAACATGTCTTAAAGTTTGGCAAACCCACAAAAATAATAATCGATAACGAATTTAAAGCAGAAAATTTCAAGGCATTTCTAAATGAACACGGAATCAAACTACATTTTACCAAACCCAACACTCACACTGGCAACAGTGATATAGAAAGATTTCACTCCACATTGCAAGAAAAACTAGTTACCATGAGAAACCAAGATATATCCCTTGTTCAGAAAGTTCACAGGGCAGTTAATAATTACAATAGTAGGTATCATTCAACTTTAAAAATCTCCCTGGAAGAAGCAATGTATGCAGACGTAGCTACTTTAGTAAGGCAGATACGGCTAGAAAAAGAGAAAATAACCCAGAAGCTAAATCAATGTAGGGAAGAATATAAAGAAATAAGAGAGGTCATACCAGTCAAGAACTACAAAAGAAACTATTATAAGAATGAACCTAGATATAGAATTAAGAAAAGGGAGAAAGAACATCCGATAAATATTAAATACCCACGTTTATTTGCAGATGACGATATCAACGTACTTGATACTCGCGACAATGACGGCACAGACCACAGCGACATTGACAATTGACCAATTGACAACAAATAATGGATATGCCATAATTAACATGGGACAGACTGAAATAATTCAAACTACTAAAACTATATTACATATTATTAACACAGAAGAAATAAGGCAGACTATTAATACCTTCGTAGAAAATACTAGAAAACTTAAAGTAGACGATGATCCAATTATAAAACGCCAAATAGGAACACTTTACGCTAAAGTAACCGCCATAGAACCAGGAAAAAGACAAAAAAGAGGGCTAGTCAATGTTATAGGAACAGGACAAAAATGGTTATTCGGGACGATGGATGATAGCGACAGGCAAGAGATTGCAGATCACCTCAACACTCTAGGGAAAAATCAAGAGAATATAGCAAGTCACCTTAATCAACAGATAGAAATCAATGGACATCTGAGTGAAAGCATATCCTATCTTAAATCGACAATAGAATCAGACAGAAAAGAATTAAGCAAATCATATGTAGAACTAACAGAGAACGAAAGAAGGTTTATCCTACAACAGCTAAAATTAGATCAACTAGTAAGATTGAGAATGTTAGAAGAACATTTAAATCAATTAATAGATAATATAAGCTTAGTTAAACATGGACTAATACATCCTAGTCTTTTGACAACAGAAGAGATAAACGAGACAGGACTCGACTTCTACAAACTAAAAAACGCAAAAGCAGGACTTCTCAAATACAGTATAGACACTTTAGTATTAGCTATAAAAATTCCAGATAAATACCAGATCGTGAACCTTAAATTAATAACAGCAATTCCTACAGGCAATAAAACAGAAATAGAAGAAGATGATCATTATTTTTTAGAAGCAAATAACACAAAGTTTGAATTCCTAAATAATGTTCAATATGCAAAAGATCTAAAACCTTTTAGAAGCTGTATTGTAAACAAAAATTGTAAAACAAAACAAAACGAACTAATGGAAATAAACGAAATTGATGATACCACTATTATTTGTAAAAATCTACGAGATCAAGAGATAATAAATAATTGTGATGATAGGAAAATAAAATTAAGCGGAAACTATCTAATAGTTATTAATAATTGTTCTATCAAGATAATGAATAAAACATTTTTTAATTCCAATGTAAAATTTAAAGAAAGATTTTATTACTATGATGAGATCAATTATAACTTCACTAAAAATTTAAGCTTTGAAGATGTTATTATAAGAAATATCGAAAATTTGAAACATATAAACTTACTTAAAATTCATAGAAATGTAAGCTACTCTGCAATCTCAGCCGTAACTTGTATCCTGATCATAATTATAATTTTCATTTTAAAATTAGTACGAAGAAATAAAAACTTAACGATATCAATTAAAACACTTCGCGAAAACAACCACCCCACTCATAAAACTCAGGAGAGTTTTGATCTAAAGGGGGGAGAGGTTACATACCCTAAACATTCCTTATCGCGCCAATCTATCTTTTCCACATAATGCACGGGTGCAATCACCTGCATTATGTTCGCATTCTGTTTATTCTAATTTTCATTTCATTTTCCGGCGCAGTGCATCTCAAGTTACAGCTACACGCGCACATGAAAAAGCTGACTAAACAGTTCCCGCGGTCCCACAGTGACCCGGTACGCTGAAACTGCAGAATAGCCAATAGATATAAGGGAGTGGATGAATCCCACTGAGTTGTTTTTTAGTGATTAAGCTGGAGGGAACAGTCGTAAAGTTATTTCTTTTAATAAAATTGTTTTTTTTTAACAACGTGTCGGAACGTCTTTTGTAAGTTACATGTTTCACATTTTTTGAGGTTGTCTTTCAGCTCCGGTATTAATCCCTTCTTGGACATAAGTAACATATCGGTTATATTTAGATGTCCAAGGTTCCCATGCCAGGTTTCTGCATCTTCGCCTCTATTAATTAATGCAATTTGACTTTGGTGTTGTTCTGTACGCAGGTAAAATAAGTCTCCGCTGCGATCTGCTACGATTTTTACATTTCCATGTTGGTCTTTGATTATAGCCCTGTTTTTGGTGAAAATCACTTGATCGCCTGTGTCCACGATTTTTGCGATGGAAATCAAATTGGTGCGAAGGTCTGGAATATGAAGTGTGTTGTTAAGAGTAACTGTGGTGTTGGCCTTACCATTCCATGCTAATATTGTGACATTTCCCTTTGCGTTCACGTTGGGGAAAGCGCTTGTAGTTTCAGTCTGGATTGCGTTGATTGAATGTTGTTAATCAATGTCTTATCGTTACACAGATGTGAAGTGCATCCGCTGTCAAGGCACCATCTGTTATCTGAAGAATCGTCGACACAGGAGTTCGCAAAGTATGTTGTTTCAGAATTTTTTGTTTTAGTTCTTTTCTTGTTGAAACAGTCTGCAGCTTTGTGTCCTTTCTTTCCGCAAAAGTTGCAATTGTATTTGAAGGGCTGATTTGTCGACTTATTGTTCATGTATTTTTGGCTTTCATTTTTCTGCTTGAAATTGCATATCATACCAGTGTTATGTTTAGCGTATAGTGCTCCAGATGTGTGTTCATTTGATTTCCGAATCCTTGCCTCGTATTCTTCAATTATTTTTATTTTGAGTGTTTCAATGTCTGGAAGACTATCGCTGGATTCAATGACACTTCTAAAATTTTCAAAGGTATCAGGGAGACTATATAATAACATGACAGCTAACAAATCGTCATTGATGTTGATTTCCATATTTCGCAATTTGTCGACTGTGTCAAAGAATTTCAAAAGATACTCCCTTATATCGTCTCCATCCGCCATTTTGCTTTGAGTGGGGTGCTTCAATAGCCTTGCCTTTCGCGCTGGTCCTTTAGAAGCATATATTGATTCTAATTTCAGTCAAACGTCTCTGGAAGTTGTACATCCTCGGATCTGGCTTAGTTCCGATGGGTTAATTGCCAAAATGAGATCGGATTTTGCCTTGCGATCTTGTAACATCCAAGCGTTGGTTCGCGTTTCGTCGCCTTCCTCGAATTTGGGCTGTGGTATTTCACCACTTACGTACGGCCATGTTTCGTTCTTGACCATTTTCCATTTGTATTCCATTTGTATTTTCCACGTTTCAAAGTTATTTTTCGACAGTGTGTAGATGCGGAATGAATTTGTTTGTGCCATTTCGTTCGTTTATAAATTTTTTTTTATTATTTTACTTTGAGATTCACTTTATTTTAATGTTCCGGGCCTGTCAGAGTTGCGCTGACGCAGAACAAAAACACCAGTCTAGTTTGAAACTTAAAGAACGAAAGAAGGATGTATTTCAATAAGAAGTGGATGAATTACATAAATACAAAATGGAGGAACAATGAAATAAAATGAACTACAGGTTGTCATGTTTGGTGTTGAAATGTAGATGGCTCTGAGAGGGACATTAATTGTACATATCCAACAATCCCTAGTATTAAATTAGAAGAATTATATGTAGAACACATTAATAATAGAGAGCAATTAAAACAGATATCTGCAAAAAGTAATACATTAAATATTTTGTTATTAAGTTTTAATGCTTTTTTAACTCTTTTCATTGTATTTTTATTGTATATTCTTAAGAAAAAAAGGGATAATAAAAATAAAATATTCATTTCGTCGGAGCCTCAATCTAACGGGGGAGGAGTTACGGTACCCACCGCAACCCATGTCACGGTTCCCACCGTAGTCTTAAGGAAAAACATAATTTGATACACGTGTAATGCACAATCGATCCAATGACCCACGAATTGCAAGTCAACCGTCTGCGACACATCCGTTCACCACGAAAATGCAATTCTTGGAACCATCGAGCGCTTGTGCAAATTGTGCAAACGAGGCAAATGCGTTGCCCTTCTTTGCACTTACCTTTTTTGATAATTAATATTGTAAGTTCAGTTTGTATCGAAACTCAATAAAGTACAGACGAAGTTGTCTGAATAAAATTAAAAAGCTGTTTTTTTTTCAAGAGGAAAATTTCAGTTTTATTTCTGCTAAGCTCACGCAAGAACTACAGACTACAACGGATGTTGTGATGCCTATCCACGGGGCACCACTAGGAGGGCACTAGCAAAAAAAATATGTTGTCAACTCATCTTGTTAAGCGCAATCAACAAAGTTACCGCATGCGCCCCCTCCTTCACTTAAGGATACCAAATAATCACTTTAGCGCAAGCCACTTACAAAAAGGAATCAAAATATAGCATTAAAAGTGTATATGCCATTTTAAGAGATGAAATGAAAGACAAATTTCGTACTAGATATAATTTGGTATTTGGTACCAAGAATTTCAGCAGTTAATGAGTTATGTTCGTTTAGATTACTTCATTTGTATTTGTTCAACTTGCTGATTAGGCAACAACGTTAGCATCTGATCAGCCTATTCGGATAGATAAACAGCTTCTACTAGTTTCATACCTTCTTTGTTTTGCCCAGAATTATTGACGCTTTCTTATTCTCTATACCCCTATAGACAAAACCTGCGAGGGGTTGAAAGGACATTTAAAAATCTGACCAACTCGACTTTGCCGCCCTGTAGCCATATCTGCACAGAGTGCATAACGATATACACAGCATAATAAAATGTAAATAATAATATAAATAATTATATATATGTGGCTGCCGTGGAGTAGTGGGTAGAGTGCGACGCTCATATGCCAAAGTTCTAGGTTAGATTCCCAGCTCAACACGAATTTTTCGAATTTTTCACGGCATGACCTCTTCCGAGCTGCTGACAACACTCCAAGAGTAATTACTGTCTAAGAAAAAGCTTCTCAAATTTCGCCGTTCGGAGTCAGCAAAAAGCTGTAGGTCCCTTTTACTCGTGAGAAAACAGTAGCGCGCACAGCACGAGGAGTTGAAGAGGAAGCTAGGCCCTGGCTGGACAGTCGCGCCAACAGTAATTATTATTATTATATAAATATATATATATATATATATATATATATATATATATATATGTAATTTTTCAGTGTGATCACAATTAATACTCTCAGACTACTGGCAATTTTTAACTGTTAGGCTTTGTTTGTTTTTAGGATATTATATTTAGGTATAAATATATTACTTCTTTATAATAGCTCTGATTTTAATTTTCAACTTATGCTTTTATTTAAATAATTCTTACATTCTTTCTCTCTCTTGTATTTCTTTGAAAAGCTGTTCACATGGCATGCGTTTTCTTAATAGCATTGTTTTGAGAACAATAAATTTTATGTTTCACACTAGATACGGAGTACTTTAGGCACATGTTTGCTTAACGATCATGGGCTCTATTCTTTGCAATGGCGATCTTAGGATGGCAGTAAAAACATAAGTAATTATTAAGTAATTAATTTCAACTTTTTTTAGGAAATCAATAAGAACGCTATTTACCATTTTGGCTTTTATATTCGAAATGTCACAAAAAAGTGGTTTATTGTTAGATGTGAAAAGTTTGAACGTAATGGCGGACAGAAACATTTCTTTTATTGAAATCTTGAAATGCATTTAAAGATAGAAAAAACATTCTAAAATTTTCATTGCTAATAGTCTCTTACAGTAGAATCAAACACTGAGGCGGTTTCGTTTTCTTGCCTACAGCAAAAACGACATGACTTCAATTCAAACATCAATCTATAGCATTACCCAAGGCTAAAACGCCAGTTTGTATTTTCTTACGATAAAGTGTAATTTCCATAGAATCTCTGGATTAGTTCTATCATACAAACCCTAGTACATGGAATACATTAAAGCTAATTGAAGTGTTCGCCCTTCATACATAAACGTAAACCAGAAGAATTTATCTATATCTGGCAATATGTACGTACAAATGTCTAACGTAATCCTGTTGCCTCTACTAGACTATGGCATCTAGCCCACAATGGCCTCATTTTTCGTTACCAGTGCGAACGTGTGAAAGATACCATCTGCCCAGTTTCATAAAGAAGCATTAAAGACCAATTGAAAGAAGCCACAACACAGGGAGCCATAAAGAATGATGAGAATTATTCGCTTAGTACATAAGAGTCAATCCGGTCGCTTAGCGTGGGTGTGCATCAAATCTGTGCCACAAAGAACAGCAAGACATGAAACCCAAGCAACTTCTTCTCTTATACATTATCTGGAGCGAAGGTGATAAATTACCTTCAACATGATTGCAGGACATACCGTTTAAAATGTTATCCATAAATTATTCTATAAAAGACAAGAATAAAATATTAAATGGGCGCCATATTTTGCGTCTACTTTTGTTGAACGTCCTCCAAAGCATCAACAAATCTCTAGGCGTTCAAAACATATGTTTTACATCGTCTACCATTGTTGGTGAACGTCAGCAACGTGATTCTTACAAGCACCCAGAGATAGGTAAGTAGTGAGTGAAGTAATGTAAAGCATTCAGTTTAAGAACAGCAGCGGTGAAAATTAACGCAAGAAAAAAATTCAGAGATTTACGAGGGTAGATTCACTTATTTTAATTTTCTATGTTTCTTAAGCAGAACACTCAATATACAAGTATAAACATTGTCTTTGCTAGCTGAGGTAATAGTTAAAAAAAAACTCTCATTGAAATATTCTGGATACTTAATTTTTTTATTCCGTGGATAAAATAAATCATTTCTTTTCGTGCAGGCATATTATGTACCTACATATACATTATTTGCACGTAGTTTGCTTAGCATATATAAACACATATAGGAAACTCAGAATTTTCAATTAACAGAGCTTCAACTTTTTTTTTATATAAAGCAAAAACGGATTTAGAACAGTGTGTTATGTGTCCAAGAAAATTTAGTGGAAATATTATTTGAGGTTCAAATGCCACTACAAAATATTTTGACAAAAAATCAAAGAAATTGTAAAATATACTGTGTGGCAATCTACTTCACCAGTAATAAGCTTTGTCAACACAAAAATATGGTGACACCTCCAGCATGTTATCCCGATAGTAATATCTTCGATATGTAGTGACGCCTCGTTTAATTGCTATCTACGCAATAACATATTTCTTTTCTCATCGATGAATACGATTTTGCTCTTTAAGTGCGAAACCTGAACGCCTATTTCGCTAATAAATTTGAATAACAGACAAACGTTATTTTAGTATATACAGTTCCGTGGTGATTTGTCAACTAAACGAATAAAAAATAAAACAATATGAAGTAAGCAAACTAAACAACATATTGAAATAAACAATTATTTGAACCAATTTAACCCAAGAGAAACAAATCTTTCCTTGAGCACGGAAACCTATTGATTGTTAATACTTTATATCTTCTTCTCCTTTGTGTGGCACTACAAAATTGGGTGGACATGGGCTTTAACCCAGAAAACAACAGAATTATAAATTATAAAAAGTGATATAGGTATCACTGATACCAATTACTTCCAATTACTTGTGGGAGTCTGATGATGGGGTGTTGCATCCACTTCCATCAATGAAAACAGAGCTTCGAAGTCGACCGTCCGAAATATTTGCCTTCTGTCCAATCAGCTAAACTTCAAAGCGCTTGTCAATTCTCTTCAGCACCAAATCCTATCCGTTATACGTCGATGACAACGGTTTTTCTTTGCTATCATTTCGAATGAAAACATATAAGATAAATTGCAGTACTTTCTGTAAGTAATTTTTTAATAGTTGCTGTAAAAATCTTTTAAAGAAAGCCAAAATCTTAAAAACGTACGCGAACGCGGCTTAACCATATGTGATTTGTGAAATGTCAAATTTAAAATGTCATATACGTATATTTTTATTTTATTTTTATTCTAGTTTAAAGTGACATTAATATTTTTACAAAAAAAATAGTGCTAATGCCACTTCAAGGCAAATTTATAATTTACGTTAAAATTTTAAAACCAAGAATGGGGTGGAGTAACCCTTTAAACTTAACTCAATTTAACAATATCAAATTAAAAGACAATATTTAGCAACTAGTATTTATAGTATACAAATAGTTTACAACACACGTAAAATAGCTATTTATGTTTCAAATTATATTATTGTTTGAAATAATGCTTCCACATTGTCATAATCAAGACTTAATAGCCATTTCTTAACTTCTTTTAAAAATTGTACGTAATGGGTCATTGCTCTAATGGACTGTGGAAGTTTATTAAAAAGACGGCTTGATGTTATGTTATAAAAGTTACGTAATGCAGTTGTTCGGAAAGTTGGAACAGGAGTTTTATTTAAAGAATTTCCACATAAGTTGTAAATTAAGTTAAAACAAAATGTGCATTACCTGATCTAATAAAGAATAATCTTAGGACTTTGTAGCAATATAAGTGTCGGATAGGAAGAACTTTCAATTCAGTAAATAGTGGAAAGCTAGGATAAAAACGCGACTTAAAGCAAATTATCCTGATGAAACGCTTTTGGAGCGACAATAGAGTTTGTATTTTATTTGCGTAAGTTCCACCCCAACATATTGGGCCGTACCCTAGTTTGGATTGAAAAATCGCATAATATATTTTCAATAGCAACTCTCTAGAACATGTCTTTCTCAAGAAATATAAATTTCTAAGAAGCCCCCGAAAATATCTCTTTAAATTTTTAGTAAGATTGTCAAAACTCATCCTTGAGTCTATCGTAAGCCCCAGATATTTAAACTCATTGACAGTCTCAATAAAAAAGCCGAACCAAGCTGTTAAATGTATATTGCGAAGAGCTACTATTGCACATACAATTGGATAATTTAAATCTTGGACATTCTTCTATCTAAAACTGTGCTGTGAAAATAAATTAAAACACATAACCGTTGTCTTCGAGCTGAAAATGAGATTATGTTTTACAAACCAAAGCCTCAATAAGTGAAGATCGAAATTTGTATCACATACTTAATTTAGGGTATTGTTTGTTCCATAAGTAAAACATATATCATCGGCGAATGCTGCCAAAAATCCTTTAAATAGTAAATGAAATAAGTAATTTAGGTAAATTAGAAATAATATAGGACCCAATACGGATCCTTGAGGTACTCCAATATTTAGAAGCTTTGCTCCACTTCTGATGTCATCAATATTAACTCTTTGGATTCTATTGCTTATATACGATTCGAACCAGTCATACATAAAGCCTCTAAACCCAACCTTTTCCATTTTTTCCTAATAGTATAATTTTATGGTTAACCATATCAAGTGCTTTGGTTATATCTATGAATAATCCTGCTATATTTTTCTTCGTATCGAGATTATGGAACACTTGTGAACAAAAACGTAGAAGTGCTTCTTCTGAAAATTTACCTTTCATGAATCCAAATTGGGAAGAACTGAAAAAATGCATCTTGCTCAGAAAACTCATCATTCTGTTTTCCATGAGTTTTTCAAAGACTTTGGATATTGTGAAATAGGCCGATAGTTATTTAATTCTTCGACCGAACCTCTCTTAAACAATTGTATAACATCAGCGCATTTAAGTGAGTTAGGAAAAACTCCAGAAAAAACACTGATATTCATAATATGAGCCAGTACATCGATTATAAAAAACGAGGTATTTTTAAGACACGATTTGTTATACCATCGTAACCAGAAGAATTTTAGTTCTTCAATGTATGAATTATTTTTAATACTTCTATCCCAGTGAATGGTAGAAAAAAGAAACTATTCCTTAAGCTTTGACATGTCCCGGAAAAATGAGGCAAATCACAAACTGGACACAACGAGTACATCTTGAATATCTGTGTATTACTTACTACCGATGTAAAGTAATCATTAAAACCATTGGCGACACCTAACTTATCGGCCCTCTGTGGCGTAGTGGGTAGAGTGCGACGCTCACACGCTGAAGGGTGTAGGTTCGATTCCCAGCTCAACACCAATTTTTTGAATTTTTCGCGGCACCACCTCTTTCGAGCTGCTGACAACACTCAAAGAGTAATAACTGTCTAAGAAACCTTCTCAAATTTCGCCGTTCGGAGTCGGCAAAAATCTGTAGGTCCCTTCTACTCGTGAGAGAACAGTAGCGTGCACAACACGAGTAAGTTGGCGAGAAAGCTAGGCCCTGGTCCCACTGTGGACTGTTGTACCAACAATTATTATTATTATATAACTTATCGAACACCATCCCATATGTCGTCAATTCACTGTGCGGTCTATTTATAGATGAAGTTTTGTTGAGAATGCTATTGACTAGCAACCATTCAGCCTTAATATTATCATTTAATGCATCGAATTTGTTTTTGTAATAATTTTCTCGACAAATAGGAATTTCACGCTTTAATTCAGAACACAAAATCTTGTATTCTTGTTTTAGTTGCGCATTATTTGAGTTCCTACGTAATTTCATTGTTAGTTTGTTTTAAAAACTTTGTTTAATAAAACTGCTGTTATCTAAGGTTTTAAGCTCTTGTTCGACGTTTTTTTGCTGAATAAACTATAAGATATGTGCCGATTGAGAGTCTTAAAGAATATTTCAAAGGAATCTGAAGCATTGTCATCCGAATAAATATTTTCCCAACGCTCTAATGCAAGACTAGATTTTAGCTTTCTAAAATCAATTCTGCTTTTTATACTACCTTCCAAACTATTTGGGATTTCTTTCTTCGCAACATTTATCAACAAACCTATCAGACACTGATTTCTCACAAGAACACAAAGACACCCATATATGTGGTCAATGCATTTTGCCGATACTGGCCTTGTTTCTTCATTTATCAAAGACAACAAGCCTTGCGAGGCTGCCAAATCCAAATTAGAAGATACAATATCACTCGTTTCCAAAATAATTACATTAAAATCGCCTAAAATAACCAGATTTTTTGATTTAATACCATTCAAAATTGATGAAGATACAATCTTATATTGACACTTCAGTTAAAATATAACTATTTTTGATGAAGCAACCGACTCAAGCCGAAGCGTACTTTTCATTTGTATTTGCAAAAAAATTGTAACCCGGTAGTAAATATTCATTAACTTCAAAGTCGTATATCCAAATTTCAGAGACAGCAACAACATCAGGCATGCAAAAAACAAGTCTAGATGCAACACAAGTGAAGTGAAATTTTTTCTCATGATCCTAATATTTTGGTGTATAATAAATAATTTGTCATTACAGTAAAGATAATTTAAAAATACTTTTTCACAATTTGTACTTATAAAATCGTAAGTAGAAAAATCAAAATTGGATAAATCCATTTTAAGCAACTAAGATAATATGTATTTCCTTATTGTGCGAGATCATTAAAAGATCTTATCGTTATGATTTTTTCATCATCGATTTTGCTCATTAAGATTTTATTATTACTGTACCATAAATATTTTATTTTCTTCTCCTTTTTAATTTACTTCGCTTTCATAAAGAGACTAGTTACGAGGGGCGTTCAATACATTCTCGGTATCGATATGAAGGAAAATGCGAATTCAATTTAAATTGTTTTATTTTTCAATATAATCTCCTCTGACATTTGTTACGTCTTGATATAAGCTTTTTTAACCCTCAAAATAATAAATTTCCACAATACCCATTTATTGCCGACTTGAGTTCTTCATCATCTGAAAATTTTTTTCCACGGAGACAATTTTTTCAAATCCAGAAACAGGAAATAATCACTAGGGGCAAGGTCTGGACTATAGGGTGGGTGTTGGATTTCTTCGAAACCACAATTTCGCGCATCAGCAGGAGCGTTGTTATGAAGAAGCAACACACCAGCTGCGAGTTTACCCCGTCTTTTTTTAATTTCCTCCCGCAAATTATGCAAAGTAGAAGCGTAGGATGTGGCGTTGATGGTTTCATAATTTTTTTGTACTCAATGAGCAAGATTCCCTTTGAGTCCCAAGAAACTGTGGCCATGAGCTTCCCGGCAGACGGAGTAGCTTCGAAATTCTTCGGGGGTCGGTTCCTTTTTTATGCCACTGCAGTAGTCCGTGTTTCGTCACCAGTAACAATTCGACCCATAACACCGTCCGCGTTCTCACTACACATCTCCAAAAGCTCTCTACAACATGCGGTTCTCACTTTTTTCTGAAGCGCTGTGAGCATTCGTAGCACCCACCTTGCACTGACCTTTGAAAGGTTAAGATGGTTATAAAGAATGGTGTGAATGGTACCAGTTCAAAGCTTGGTGATCTCTGCCATCATTTTCACCTTTATTCGGGCATCCTCAAGAACATGTTTTTCGACTTCTTTGATGCTTTCTCCCGTACAACCAGTAGTAAGTAGTAGCCGGGGCGCCGGAGCGGGGTTCGTCTTTATTGCTCTGTCTGCCTCTCTTGAACGCACTTGACCACTTTTGCACAGTTGATAATGAAGGTGCAGAACCCTGGTAAACAGCCACCGTCTCATCATGAAGTTGTTTTTACTTTTTCCTTGCTTAGTGAGAAATTTAATTACAGCACGATGCTAAATTTTCACCAACATCGTCTCAGTTGCCATTATTTTATTATATTTATATATTTGATTTTTAAAAAAAATTAAAATGAATGTACTAAAATAATAGTATTACTTGATATATAAGTCAATTTATATATGTAAATAACCACAGCTTCCGATACCGAGAATATATTGAACGCCACTAGTAGTGAGAGCATCATTAATGAAAATACTCGATGATATGCTTCCACTGAAATCATCGTTCTTGTTGATGTTCGTATTCAGCATCTTTCTCTTTTGGCGTTTCTTTCTCATTATACGTTGCTTGGGAGGAATCAGCAAATCTCAGGTAAATTATTGGGGATTTCCTCAAAGTTAGGGCACCGTTATTCTGCTATGACTACGAAATTTTTGCACATAACACTTGTCAATTTTGTCATCATCACCACAGACAGTGCGTCAGAAGAAATTTGTTGTGCTATTTTTTGATGTTGAAATTGTTTTGGTTGCTTTTGTTGTTGCTGCAGATTCTTTTCGCCTCTGGTAGTTGAAGAGATCTTCGCTTTATCACCGAGCATTTGTCGTAACATATATTACACTTTTGAGACAATAGAAAATTTTAAAAATAAATACTGCTTTAACTTTGTTTTTGGACATGATTACCAACGAAAACGTCATAAAAGAATTAATTTTAAACGAACACTAAAGGAAGATTGTTGCTGTTGGTTGTGCGCTTCAATTCAAAAAGAGAGTGCGTGAGTAATGGAAGTGGAAACGATTATATATTCTACTCGAAATTGAATTTGGATACTCAAGAATCTCTATTTTCAAGTGTCGAAATTTAATGCTGATTTTTGGTGGGATAAAAGGTTCAGTGCTCATAAGCACACTGCAATTTTCCTATGGTTCGCTTTGCACGAGGCGTGTTTCTCCAGGTATCTAGCCGGCCGTTTTCTTCGTTTGTTTTTTAATTAAGTTCTTGTCGTTTTGCAATAGAGCATTTATTTGGTAAGCTCAACGATAATGTCGACAATTGTGTTAATGTAAGCTAATTGTTAACAATAGCCCGGAATTCGTACAGTTTGAGAGAAAATTTAGTTCTTCAATGTTTGTTTCGCTAGTTATTAGTACAATATCGGATTTTGGAATGAAATCGTTATTACGTGATTTCGTCACATCTGCTCGAATAAAAGAAAAAACAAACCGCCATGATTGATTTGATGATATGATTATGCAAAATAAAAATAAGCGCACAGCTAAGCACTTTGAGATACACACATCAAATAGTCAAACCAACAGCTTAACTACAAAAGTTTCTTGTG
Organism: Eristalinus aeneus; assembly: GCA_955652365.1. Taxonomy (NCBI): domain Eukaryota; kingdom Metazoa; phylum Arthropoda; class Insecta; order Diptera; family Syrphidae; genus Eristalinus; species Eristalinus aeneus. The sequence goes on along the minus strand of OY019132.1, from coordinate 19,330,890 downwards.
TTAAAAATGGCAGAAATAATTTATAAAATAAATAAAATGGGGAAATAATTTACTCTGTTGAAAGAGCGCTCAACATGGTCTTTCAATTTTTTTCAATTTAATAACACTAACCAAATCAACATTTCGGTGTTCAAATCTGTAGCCTTTTGGAGGATACGTTTGAGTCGGTGTTTTGTTTGTCTCTCCTTCGTCCAATTACTAACATTTCCTTATAAAAGGCAAGACAAATCGATGTGAGAGCATTTCACTGTTGATTGAGTACCTATATATGTTGTGAACACTTTCGAAAGTGCAGCGTGAAATACCATAGCTTGGTTGAGAAAAGAAGAAAAAATTCGGATTTTTTTTTCGATGTGTAGGTTCTTTTAAGAGAGTTCTTCATCCTGTAGTTAAACCGCTCATTGTCAACAGTAGTGGGTGTATTTATTTCAAATATACGGGAAAACACATCGGCATTCATATTCATATCCATCAATGTGTCGAATATCCGATGTTTACCGAAAAATGAAGTCAAGTGGACGTTGCTGACTTTTCTAGATTGTGTTTGAAAGCCAAACTTAGAGAGAGGAAATGGTTTATAGAAAGGTACGCAGTGAAAAGCTCCTGGTTATATGTGCTACGATTATATATAGTTTTATTGTTTTTGATAATTATCTTAGTTCGACTTTTTGGTGAAGAACACGGTGTTATATTCCGTTTGTCAACTTCATTTTTAAGAAATGACTGTAAAAATTTGTTTTCACCACACAATTCTGTGTGCTTTCATTGTCTTTGTCTTGTGGTTTGATTCCCTATGTATTAACGGAATGACCCAGAAATCTTACATGACTGTGATCCAACTGCCATTTGTCGACATAAAGAACCACTCCGTGTTGTCTTAGTCATTCAAAATCCAGTTTTTTATTTTCTTATTCTGCTTTTCGTTCTTTGAACCAATCAAGATGTCATCGATGTAGGGAAAAGGAAAGTTCATATCCCGCATCATGTAGCCCATAAATCGTTGAGATACGTTTGACATTCGAAGATCAGAGAACACTTTCGAAAGTGCAGCGTGAAATACCATAGCTTGGTTGAGAAAAGAAGAAAAAATTCGGATTTTTTTTTCGATGTGTAGGTTCTTTTAAGAGAGTTCTTCATCCTGTAGTTAAACCGCTCATTGTCAACAGTAGTGGGTGTATTTATTTCAAATATACGGGAAAACACATCGGCATTCATATTCATATCCATCAATGTGTCGAATATCCGATGTTTACCGAAAAATGAAGTCAAGTGAACGTTGCTGACTTTTCTAGATTGTGTTTGAAAGCCAAACTTAGAGAGAGGAAATGGTTTATAGAAAGGTACGCAGTGAAAAGCTCCTGATTATATGTGCTACGATTATATATAGTTTTATTGTTTTTGATAATTATCTTAGTTCGACTTTTTGGTGAAGAACACGGTGTTATATTCCGTTTGTCAACTTCATTTTTAAGAAATGACTGTAAAAATTTGTTTTCACCACACAATTCTGTGTGCTTTCATTGTCTTTGTCTTGTGGTTTGATTCCCTATGTATTAACGGAATGACCCAGAAATCTTACATGACTGTGATCCAACTGCCATTTGTCGACATAAAGAACCACTCCGTGTTGTCTTAGTCATTCAAAATCCAGTTTTTTATTTTCTTATTCTGCTTTTCGTTCTTTGAACCAATCAAGATGTCATCGATGTAGGGAAAAGGAAAGTTCATATCCCGCATCATGTTGCCCATAAATCGTTGAGATACGTTTGACATTCGAAGATCAGATCAGCCCAAATGGCGTTAAGCTCGCATTTTTAATGATACATGGTTGAAGTTTCACAGTCAAAAATTAGTTTTTCCTGCTAAGAACTGACTGAAGTTTGCACATGGCTTATGGAGCAACAATTTGGCGTTACAATGCTGTTAACATAGGAAAATCACAAGATGACCACGTGCCATTTTTACTATGTGTAAAGAGCTGGCCCAAGAACTTTTTGAAGGGCGACAAATGCAATGATCCATTGGTTATACAAAGCTTTTCTATACGCAAGCAGCGGTAGCGTGCATGGGTCGGCGGTCCAACGGTAACAATGTGATGGAACACAGCACAGTTTGGTGCATAGTGGTCGGTATTTGTGGAAGGAATTTTATCACTACAGACAGACATTTTCTGCAGTTTTGCATCTGATTCCAGTACTTTTCATCAATATTTTGCATCAATCATCATCACTACCCACTTGACAACAAAAAGTTTTGAGGTACAACAACGTCAGCGAACGCCTCATGACAGTCCGCATCAAGGCTAAATTTGGGAACATAAGCTCACGCCCCGACAGAGCAGAAGTATAACAACACTAAGGAAGACTTCTATGATCTCCTACAAAGAACATACAATCGATGCCCCAGCTACCACACCAAGAACATTTTAGGAGACTTCAACGCTCAGCTGGGAAAGGATGACATCTTTACTGGAGTCATCGGTAAACACAGCCTGAACGACAACACAACCGGACACGGACTCAGGCTGTTGGACTTCGCCGCGGGTCGTAACCACTCTATGGCTAGCACGCGGTTCCCTGACCTGAACACCCACAAAGGGACCTGGCGATCCCCTGATCCATCCATCGTCAACCAGATTGATCACGTTGCGATCAACGTCAGACACTCCTCCAGTATTCTCAATGTCCGAACTTTCTGAGGTGCATCGACATCGACTCGGATCATAACCTTGTTGTAGTCAAGATAAGAACCCGGAAATCTAGAGAGCGACGGAGTCGAGACGGGCCAAAATGATTTGACGTCGGAAAGCTATACTCCCAACGAGTTGCTGCACTAACAATAGAAAAAGGCTGGAAACATTGTCAAGAAGCCATTAAAGAAGCTGCCACTGGTGTGCTGGGTTTCACGTTACCACCCAGAAAGAACCCATGGTTTGGCGACGAGTGCAGGCAAGCGCATGCGGCCAAGCAAGACACCTACAGGGCAACGCTGCATCGAACGACGAGGGCTGTTCGTAAGCTCCACGAACAGAGAAGAAGGGAAGAGCACCGGCTTCTGAAATTGAAAACTAAGGAGCATGAGAAACGCGTAGTAGAGGAAATGGATTGGTATTATGGCAGGAATAAAGTCCGAAAGTTTCACCGAAAGGTAAAAAAACTATCCGGAGGATACAAGACTCGGATCGGAGCCTGGCGGAACCAAAATGGCCAACTCGTGGTAGAGTCGCAGTCTGTGCTGAGAATCTGGAAAGATCATTTCTGCAGACTCCTTAACGGCGATGACGACCCCAATTCCGCTGTAAGGCAGAATGTTCTATTTGATTTCGACGATGATTCCGTCCCCATGACTTAGACGAGGTGAAGATAGCAATGTTCAAGCTGAAATCGAACAAAGCTTCTTGAGCGGATAAGATACGGTTAGAAGAAATCAAGGCCGATTAGGGGAATCTAAGTGTCATTTGCCTGGTTCGCAAGAAAGGAGACCCCTTTGACTGCGCCAATTACCGAGGAATTGGTCTCCTTAATATCGCATACAAGATCTTCTCTGCCGTATGTGAAACCGTTTGTCCATAACCTGATAGGTCCCTATCAGTGTGGTTACAGACCAGGGAAGTTCACGATAGACCAGATCTTCACTTTCCAGATTCTGGAAACGACTCAAGAAGTGCGTCGTTGATTTCAAGCACATGTCTGGAGCAGTGAGAGTTCTCCATCGACATCTTACACAATCTGACGAGTTTGGTAGGAATGTCAAAAGTAGACACGGCACTGTAAAGCTCGTCTTTCTGCACACTGTCATATCTGGGCTTGAAATCGACGAATAGGTGGTAAGTGTCGATTTGCACTTTAGTCTTTTTGAGGTTCTGGAAAGTGAAGATCCTTTCTATCGTGAACTTTTCCTGGTCTTTAACCACACTGATAGGGACCTATCAGGTTACGGACAAACGGTTTCAGACGATCACACAATACGGTAGAGAGGATCTTATATGCCATGTCAAAGAGACTAATCTCTCTGTAGTTGGCGCAGTCAAAGGGGTCTCCTTTTATGTGGACCTAGCAAACGACGCTGAGATTCCACTCATAGGGCATGCTGTCCTCCATATCAGCTGATGTATGCACCCAACAAACTCATCTCCAGCTGCTTTAATTAGTTCTGCTTGCAGTCCATCCGCTCCAGCAGCTTTATTCGACTTCAGCTTGGATATTGCTATCTTCACCTCGCCTAAGTCAGGGGGACGGAATTCTTGTCTATCATCGTCCAAATCGAATAGAACATTCTGCCTTACAGTCATCACCGTTAAGGAGTCTGCGGAAATAAGCTTTCCAGATTCTTACCACAAACTGCGACTCTACCACGAGTTGTCCATTTTGGTCCCGGCAGGCTTCGGTCCGAGTCTTGTATCCCCCGGAGAGCTGTTTTACCTTTCGGTGAAACTTTCGGACTTTATTCCTGCCATAATACTAATCCATTTCCTCTAACACGCGCTTCTCATGCTCCTTAATTTGCCCTTTGAGAAGCCGGTGCTCTTCCCTTCTTCTCCGATCGTAGAGCTCAGGAACAGCCCTCGTCGTTCGCTGCAGCGTTGTTTGGCTGCATGCTCTTGTCTGTGACGTGAAAAACAGCTCATCAGTGGCTGCTTCTTTGATCGCTTCTTGACAGCGTTTCCAGTCTTCTTCTATGGTTAGTGCAACCAGCGTCGAACTCTGAGCGAGTTTCAGGGCGACTGGGTCTTCAAAGTTTTCAGCGACCTGTTGCGATTGTAGCTTTCCAATATCAAACCGTTTCAACTCCGTTGCTTTCTCGATATCCGGGTTCTTACCATGACTACAACAAGGTGATGATCCGAGTCAATGTTTGCACCTCGGAAGGTTCGGACATCGAGAACACTGGAGGAGTGTCTGACGTCGATCGCAACGTTATCAATCTGGTTGGCGGTTTGATCAGGAGATCACCGTGTGCTAGCCACGGAAAGGTTCCGCCCGGTGGCGAAGCTCAACAGCCTGAGTCCGTTTCCGGATGTTTTGTCGTGCAGGCTGTGTTTACCGATGACTCCAGGAAAGATGTCCTCCTTTCCCAGCTGTGCGTTGAAGTCTCCTAGAACGTTCTTGGTGTGGTAGCTGGGACATCGATGATATGTTCTTTCTAGGAGATCATAGAAGTCATCATTGGTGTTGTCGTTCTTCCCGTCTGTCGGGGCGTGAACGCATATTAGGCTGATGGTCCCGAATTTGGCCTTGATGCAGATTGTTCGCTGACGTTGTTGTAGCTCAAGACTTTTTGTCTAAGGCTGCCTCAAACAACGAATCCGCATTCGAATCACTGTAGTATATGTCGCAGTTGTTCATCGTCTCCTTTCCTGCCTCATCTCATCGCACTTCCTGGATGGCGGCAGTGTCTACTTTGTAGCAATCAAGCGCCTCCATTGTTGGGCTGCATGTGGCCTGTTTAGAGACCTCACATTTTACGTGCAAAACCGAAAATCGTTGTCCTTTAAACGTTTGATGGGGTCCTTCACGCACAACCCACAGGCTGGTGGGTCATACCCATTATTTAATCCCTCTGGCTCGCTGCATACATTGGTTCACCATACAACGGGTGTTGTGATGGCTATCCAGGGGTCCCCGTGAGTCGCCTTGTTGAGCGCAATCAACAACGTTACCTCGCGTGGACAGGTCCGTGCCCCCAAAGACCCACTGCTACCGGCTCTGAAAATTATTTTCGCTGCAAGCCTTGTGATGTGATTTATTCCAAATAAAATTGATAAAGGAGATTACCCTCTCGTCAAAAATGTTAGGCCTATTAGTCTCACTCCCTTCATGCTAAATAGCTAGGAGAGGCTGGTCGAACTGCATAATGCTTCGAGATCATACCCTCTATCTCACTCATGCGCGGAAAATCTTGCGAGACTGCGCTTCAGAATCTTGATGGACAGATAACCTTCGACAATGAGACTTTTGTTGGCGTGTGCAGCGCTGCCAAAGAATTTGTTGTAGTGGAGAAAACCAATAAGGCCAAATATCTGGCCAAATATCTGGATGGAACTTCTTTGAAATAAACACATTGAGATAAAAACCTCCAAGGCGCTGTCGGTCATCTGGCAGTGTAAGGGGGTTTTTGGTAAAACCTGGAGTCCATCACCAAAAAGATCCGTGTGGCCCTACACGGCAATGATAAGATCACTTCTCTCATATGCATCAGTCGTTAGGTAGAACAAGCTTTCGCGCAAATACGTGACTGCATCTTTCACCAAGCTTCACAGAACAGTTTGCACAGCGGCTTTCCCCATAAGGCCTCACTCTGCTCTCAATGAATTGATCAATCTCCCCCCCTTGACCACCACATTATGAGTTATACACTCAAGGCCATCTCTCGATTAAAAATTAATGGTATTCGGTTCAACTCGCACATCGCATCTCCTATGACACAAGCCTCATGGACATACCGTCTGATGCGAGGTCACCAATAACACAGCCTCGACGCTTAAACAAAGTCGACTTTCTCCGTATCCCGGATCCAAATGTTAGCAAGAAATCTGCGTCTGCGGAAACTTTACCTTCGCTATGCATCTAAGTCGACTTGGGCTTAGTGAAGTCATCCTTTGCGACTCCTGTGGAGAAGAGGAAGACACTTCAGAGCATTTTCTCGTATCAGGTGGTGGCTGTTTGGAGCTGATGTGGTGGGCACTGAAAACCTGAATTCTATATCACAGAAGCGCCTCCTGGTCTTTCTCGGGGAAACCAAGAAATTACATTAAATGAAGGTAGCTGCCTGGTAGCACAACGGACCAGTATTTGAGTCTGAGCGCTCCGGTGCAATATATGGAAACCTCCAACAATCAACCTTCACATCGATCATGGCCAAACATCTGAAAGCTTTGGCACTGCGTGAATTTGTTTTTTTTCGCTTTCTATAAAATCTCCATATCCCTAGTGTGAGGAATATGACGCGAAAATTTTTTCCAAAAATTCATTTTCAAAAAATAAAAGGAAAAACAAAACAACAAATAATGTAGAATATAACGATTAAGTGTTCTTATTTTTCATTATAAGATTTTATCCCTTTGACGTTCTATGTCAAGTCTTATAAGTTGGTTCTTTAAACCAAGCCAGCTTTAGTATCTTCTGTAAAAATTTCACAATGTCCTTAAGAAATAATTGTCCTCGACTCTAATAACATTCTTTAAAAAAAGAGTATGAAGGTATATTTGCATCGAAGTGTACAACAGCAAGAACAATCTCATATAAATCATAAATTTTTATTTTTCCACATTGGTAACCCCGATGTAATCTGAAAATCACACGTAATAGTTTATCAATAAAACTAGATAAAAAAAAGGCAACATGGCTACAATGATAAATCATCGGAATTTGGCAGCTTATCAACCAGCGGAACATCAGCAACCAAATTCAGTACAACTGGAGCAACAATAGAACACATTACTCAAGTAAGCGTTCCACATCGCCCAAAAATATGGTTTGGACACTTAGAATACGTCTTCAATTTAATATAAGGTATGTTCCCGTACCCGAAAACACTACACAAAACAACACATAACCCATTCCGAAAAAATGGGTTTAACGTCAAATGAGCGCTCTCTTGAGTGAGTAAAATATTTCCCCACCCTTCCCATTTTAACACAATAGATTTGTGTGGGTAAGTAATTGGTTTTCTGTCAAATTTATTGGTGTGCGTACAGAGATAAGTGAGCAGTGACCCATTATTGCTGTGTATGTGTCTCAAATGTGCCCGCCGTGGCGTATTGGGTAGATTGCGACACTCAGACGCCGAAGGTCCGTGTTCGATTCCCGGCTGAACACCTCGAATTTTTCACTGCACCACCTCTTTCAATTTCCTAACAGCCAAAGAGTAATCAATGTCGACGAAAAAGCTTCTCACACTTCGCCGTTCGGAGTCGACAAAAAACTGTAGGTCGCTTCTATTTGTGAAAGAACAGTAACTTAAGTTATATACAACATATGCACATTAAATGTACATACTTATTTATATACATGAGATTTACTTATTTTTATTTATTGTAAAAATTAAAGTAAAGTTAAGAAGTACATATCCAAATATACACACATCAGAAACTACTGTTGTCTAAGCTATACGTAGTTCCTTAAGCTGGTTTGCCCTGGCATTTGGTTTTTGGCGGTCTACATTACCACACGGGACAGCCATAGGTAAGCATAGGCCTGATTAGGGCCATGTAGTAGATTACCTTAACCCTCGCATTGAGTTGGCTATTGTAAAACAGTCTCTTTGCAAGGGCAAAGGCGCCTCGAGCCCTGGTCAGAGCAGCATCTATATGTTTATTAAAATACAAATACTGATCTACACAGATCCCGAGTTATCCGATCACCGTCTTTACCGCCAGTGGTTCCCCGTGTCGTCCAATGACTACGAGTTTACGCCAATTCTTTTTCGTGTCCTAAAACAGGACAGTTTTCGACTTCTCGAAGTTAGTTTTAAACTTTCAGCTCTCGCAATCTCGTCTGAAGGAGTCATCCTGCAAGAGAGTGGCAATTTGCTCAATCTTTAGACCTGATCTGTACACTGTCAAATCTTCTACGTACGCAATTGCATTATGAAGAGAACTTAAAAGATCAAGTAAATGTTAAATAGGATTGGCGAGTTTACGGCACCCTGTTGAAGACCATTTTTAACATGGAATATGCCTACCGAAGTTACGTTGCCATATTTGACTATGAAACTTCTGCCAAGAAGCATGCTAAACAGTAGGTATAGTAGCGATTTATGCATGCCAAGCCGACTACGCTTGTAAAAGAGTCCTTTCAACCAAGCAGTGTCGAAGGCCTTCTCCAGATTAATCAGCACCGCACCTGAGCACTGTTTCTTGCACTTGCTCTATTGAATGTCAGGAATTAGTTTCGACGCGGCATGTATATAATATCATACATACCTCGCTTTGAAACCGAACTGGTTATCCGGTATGATATTTTTATTCTCTACCAGCAGAGCTCTGTTAACCACCTTTTCGAAAACCTTGCTATATTCGGAAGGAGACTTATCGACCGGAAGTTGGACGAATCAGACGAATCCTTTCCTCTTTTGGATATTGGGTGCTGTCTTCCAATACTCCGGATAATGTGCATTATTCAGGACATTGTTAAATAGGATTGTGTACATCTTTACCATTTCCTGAGGGAAATGTCTCAGCACAATGTTTGAGATCCCACCAATTCCCATTGACTTTTCCTTCTTCAGCGATTCAAAGACCTCTTGAAGCTCCGTAACTGTGATAAATGGGGGCTGTGCCCCTTCAATGGCGATGGCATTATCTGCCATGTATTCACTGAACACGACAAAGCCAGTGTTCTCAGATTGCAACTGTTGTAGATGATATCGGAGACGGGAGTTCTTGGCCAGAATACGGTTTTGCAGATTGTAGCTAGGGCGAATGCTTTCATTCTCATTATACACTTCCTGAAAAGTCGCGAGAAAGAATTTTCACTTTTTCTTGCGGGTCTTCGATCACGAATAGGTTATCATCTAGAATTGCGTTATCTTGATTAACTCCTGCTGTTGTCAGTATGCGTTCGTTGTCTGTTGTTCTGGGGAGCTTAAGACACGGAGGATCGCTTTGCCAGTTACTCCTGAAGAACTTATTTATTTGTGGGAACATGCTCGGGTTGTTATACTCTACAGCCCGAACCTTGTTGTTCCAATACGAATTCACAGGAAGTCTGTAATTTTGAGCTATTAAAGTTTGAATGTTCTTGATAAGCGCCTTCAGTGTCCTAATCTCCTCATTTTATCAGTCTGTAAAGCGTCTATGTAAAGCTTTCAACCTTGATAGGAGTCGGCTTTTACGTCTGTGAAGTTCTCAATTTCCGTTTGTCGATGTCGTGGTAGCGTCCAATCCATTGTTTGTTTAATTGAGTTGTCCGACTGTAGCAGATACATGTCGATCTCCTCATTAGACAAGTTTCTGTTGGATGGCATGTGGAGAACGTTTGAGGAGATTTTTCTTAACAATTGTCTGGAGAAACGGGGCCAACGCGCCCTACGGTAGTTGTAGGGATACGTTTGGACAAACTCTCCTAACTCCGCAATGTCGTTGCGAACCTTGATCCAGAAATGAACCACTTCGTGGGAAAGACGAGATCTCGGTTGCTTTCAAATCGAGCCTATACTCGACACTGTGCAAACAGAACCAACTGTAAAGCTGATCTGCTCGAGGATTGGAAAAAATGGCCGGCCAAAATGTGATAGGTTTCTTCCGAATCAAACCTAAGGCAATGAAAGAGTGAATCGAGCTCTGAAATAGTTGATCGGGCGTGAGGTGATCCGGAGGCATAGACCGACAGCACGTACAATTTCCTCCCGCTACATAGAGAGATGCACGCAATGCAGGCCTCTAACCCCGGAAACCAACGTATTTTGCTTCTGTACTCTACTTTATGTTTTATTATGTTTTTAACGAAGATCTCGACGCCTCCTCCACTTTGGGAGCTGTTCCGATCTCATCTAATAACTTTATATATGCTGTGCACCATTTTGTTTCTCTGAGTTAGCTCAGTTCCGCTGAGCAGGAGACAGTCTGGGCTCTGGTCGTCCAACAGTTTAAAGAGCTCTAATCTTCGTTTGCTTCCTACTAGTGAGTTCACATTCACTGCAAGGATCTTGTAAGTTGCCCCCATAGGCTTACCCATTATGACTGAAGACGTGCTTGGCTGTGCAGGAGTGCCAGAATTTTGCCAACCTGCTCCTTTAGCCGAGTCATGCGCCTTTCCATGGTGACTTTCCATTCGGGCGATGACTCGGGAGCATTTGAAACCACAGTTTTAGCAACTGGAACCTGTGCCCTTTTCAACTGTTGTTGTTGATTTGCCGTCGCCCTCCGACCAAACATCAGATTGGCGAACGCCATTTGAGGGATGACGGGTATGGCTGCCCCGAGTGGATGTTTCACTAAGGGCTGCTTCTGCCATCTTTGCTTGCCGCTCTTGGTAGTTAGGGCAACCTTGATAATTTGCAGTGTGCCCCGCATTCCCACAGAGTACGCATTCCCACAGAGTACGCATTTGAGTTGATTTTTGTCAACTGCTTCGTCTTGCCCCAGAGAAAATTTGTCTGCATTGTGGTCTCCACTGCACTTCACGCATCGAGGCTGCATTTGGCAGTTCGACACCGTGTGTCCAAACCTTTGGCAGCGGCAACACTGTGGTGTGCCCTCGCTCCTTCTTGTGCTTTCCCATGTGCAATGGCTGTAATCTAAAAATCGAATTTTGTTTAGATTGTCGTGCATGCTGTTGGGTGCAACCTGTACAATATAGAAGGGTAATTTCCGCCCCTCTCTCTTGGCCCTTGCAGTAATGAAAGTCTTAACCCCTACAAGCACAAGATCGTCACACACTTGCTGGTCCACTGTTTTGCAGTGGATCGAAAATTTATCAGAACCACCTTTTTTGATAACAAAATTGCCTACACCTATGGCCGACTTACATAACATTTTAATGATATCCGTCCTAAATACGTTGATTGGTGGTACTCTGTCCGCTGCTGTTGTTGTGCTGTTGCTGATGTTCCTGCGTTTTTGACTGCTGTTGCTGGAACGTTTCCTGCTTTTACTGGGACATTTGCTGCTGGTGCTGGACTGGCAGCTTTATTTTTGCTGCGGTTGTTGCAGTTTTTTTTTTTTTTTGCTTTTCAGTGTGTTGCAATTTTGGTGTGGTTTGTCCTCGTTCGGTTTGCGCGTTTTGTTTTCTTTGATTGTTCGCTTCTCTTAGTTCTAGGAGGAGAGCTTTTATTCTCTCTCTCTCTCAACTTAGAGACCTCGAGTTCCTTCGAGAATAATTTTTTCAGCCTCATCTGTCTGTTGTCGCTAGCACGCAAAGCTGTTGCGGCTCACCGCGAAAAGTCCTTCGCCACCATTGGACACATAGTCGATTGTTTCGTCGACAGTGGTAACCTCAGCTGCATTTGAAGTTGCCGCCGCTTCATCGTGTTCTTCCCCCTTCAGACCTTTAGGGGATGCCTTTGTGTTGCGGCGACTTTTGGTTTCCTCCGACTTTGTTCTGATTTGAATTCATTTTAAAGAAAAGAAAAAATGTTTCCGTACTGGGGATCAAACTTCATACATTTTAGGACCACCATTCCCACAGTCCTTCGTTCATTCGTAATGTGCATACAAAACAAAACAATGATAACTATCAGGTAGTCGTTATTCATTGTTTTTTTTGTGTGTGTACAATTATGATACGAGATAAGTATGTTGCGCTCAGTAGCGCTCAAACTGTTTATAAAATAGACCGTAGACGAGACGACAGTAGCTGGGTTATGTGATGCAAGTTATCGACGATATCGTTTTGGTTGATCGTCAGGACGATAGTCGATCGGAAAGTTACGTGATTACGGCCCTGGACCGCACCTATACATACATGAGATAACTGATTTTGTACAAAGAGAGATACATTTTTACAGAGTTGTAATTCTAGAACTTATGTAAGTTAACACTTCGATCCAATCGCAAATACTGGACAAACAATACAATCTGGAATAAATAAACATTATGGTTCATGACCCAAGCGATCTCTAAATTCAAGAAACCACTTGAGCATCGGAATGATTTTCAAAAATGTGCATCGGTTAACAATTTAACCCCCATCCAGAACACATCAGTTTAGAATACCTAGACTTACTCCGAGCAGCATCCTACAAAAAGCAATCGAGATCCAACCGTCGGACGGTCCAGTCCTCAGACGGTCAGGTTCGTTATCTTATACTTGTAATATGTAACCGTACGGTTTTTGTGAAATAAATTTGTTTTTTTTTTATTATTACTATGTAATAAATAAATTAATTTGTATGCCGATGACATCGTTTTCTTGAGAGACTCTACTGACGCACTGCAACGGATTATTAACAGATTAGAAAAGTACTGTAATAGTTCAAACCCAACAGTGAACTTGCACAATAGACCGAACATGGAACGGTTCCTTTACGGAATGGAACTAGTTCCGAGGAACTATTTAGTTCTGAGGACATATTTAGTTTCGAGGAACTATTTCGTGCCGAGGACCTTTTTAGTTCCGAGGAGATGTTTAGTTCCATCTCCAATGTTGATATGGACAGCGGATAATGTTCACAACACTAAATAGTTCCATTCCAGATACATATTTGAATAAATGGTACAGTGTTAGGATGATTATTGGTGGAGAAAAAAGTACAAGTGGATTAATAATTTAATTTTTCGATTTAATTCAATTTATTAAAACAACATATGACAACGCGCATACATGGGTGCGTAAGTAAATTTCATGCTCTTTCTTTATTCCCAAACAACTAAGAAGCATTAATACAGTCCTGAAAGGGCTAAGTGAACACAACCTGAGGACATCCATCCTGAACTGTTGAGACTACAACCCTCGCTTAAATTCGTATGCAATGCTTCGAAACGGCTTGGCCCAAAAAATCTTTGTGGTATATTTAGTACCTCATAATTAAATGAATACTTAGTAAATGTTCTAAAACTAAATCTTAATAAACTATTACTATTACTAAATAAATGTTCCATTCGTGTTCACCAATTTTCGTGTACCTGTTACAATTGAAACAATATGTTTTAAATTTCAAAGAACCTGAACATTTCAAGATACCTGAACAAGATTCGAGCATTTGTCTAGCAACAAAACTAGTCAAACAAATCTTAAATGTTTTATGAAATGTCAACAAACCAAAGTGGGCAACATGTTAGCTGAAACAATATATCCAGGACCGATGTAGTTTCCGGACCTAAATAGTTCCAGGACCAATATAGTTTCCGGACCGATATATTTCCGGACATAGTTCTGGAACTACACAATACGGATTACATGTCCATGGAACTATGCATTTAAATTTCAATTCAGGCTTAAACACGTATCAGTTTCCCGCACAATAATGTAAGGAGGAGAAGGAATATGTTGAAACTATTAGCTTTTCTCTCTCTTCATTTCACACCGCAATATACAGTGTTTGACGTAAGGTTGATGGTGTACATCTGTGGTCACAAGCAAAAACCGCTTCAGTCGACTTAAGAAAAAAACTGATTTTTTGCTACATCTTTATCTGCATGCTGTATTTTATAAAACAAAAAAATACTGGTATTTTATTTTCAGTTTTCATCGAAATAGACGGAAATAAAAAAATCGCTTAGTTCGTACATATAACTCACAGCATTTGCAATGACCGCTTAAGTGACGAAATAATTTCCGAAGTACAAAATGTCGAAATGCGATAACGACAAACTGAAAACGTCTTAAAAGTCAATGAAGCAATATCTGATGAAAACGGCTTGTATCGACTTAAGCGTTTATTGCTATCGTTTCTGTCAAACTGGCATAGGTTGCTATTCTGAATTTCCGTTAGGTACTGCAACGATAACTCTGTGAAATAGGTAGTTATTTAAAAATGAACATCGTAGCAACCTTTGAATTAAGTAGAATTAAGGCGTTAACTCAAATGCAAAATTTTCATTTATGTAAGCGCTTCTAAAAGTGAAGTAGTTTAAATAATTCAATTGTAATAGAAGTTTTCAACTGCAAATACTAATAAAGTGCTCCAATATGAGTTTCCGAGCATTGCAATTTTTAAATCTGGCAAGAAAAGGAGTTTTTGGTAAACTTTGTGAAAAAAAACTGAACAGGGATAAAATTTACACAACGAAACAAGGTCATCTGCAAATGGAGTTGATTATGATAATTTGAATATACTTTTCGAGAGCAGAAACACAGAAATGAAACAGGATTTTAGTTCAGATGACTCCGTGCGTGATCCTAATTTTGATCTTTTAGACTTGCAAAAGGGGTTGCGAGTACCCTTAAGTGACCGGATCAAGTCACAGCTCGGGCCGAAGGTATAGAGTAGGTACCGATGCACATTGGTTTTAAATGCCTGGGGATTGTAATGAGGAGGAAAAATCGAGCTGGGAAGAGCATTCCAGATTCGTGTAGTGCGGCTAAAGAACGAGTCTCTGAACGTGACTGTATGTCCGAAAGAGGGCTTGAGGGTGAATTGATGGGCATTCCTAGCGAGGCGTGTATTGCGGGTGAATTCTTGAAGGGGAGGAATGCAACTGGCTAATTCGTCTGAGCATTTCTTATTGAAATAGCGGTAAAAAAGTGACAACGACGCGACATTACGTCGGTGTTCTAACGAGTCAATCGACTTCGCAATATTACTGTCACCTATAAGTTTTATCGCTCGCTTTTGAATTCTATCCAGCAGGTGCAGGGAGGTCTTAGAAGCACCTGACCAGAAAGGAGCGTTATACTCAAGTTTTGGGCGTATGTATGCCTTGTATATTGTAGCCAGATCAGAGGGGGTCAAGTACTTCTTGCATCGTTTAAGGAAACCTAGACATTTCGCAGCATTTTTGGCGACCTCAAATATGTGATCGTTCCAACTAATTGTTGGGTTGATACACATACCGAGGATGGAAAGTCTTTCGGTTTCAACAACGCAAATGCCGTTCATGGATAACGGCTGATTATTTTGTGATCGCTTTAACGACAGTAGACAGCACTGTGTTTTGGAAGCATTAAATTCCACTCTGTTCTTATTTCCCCAATCGATTATGCTGTCAAGGTCGGAATTTAATGTGCTTAACATACGCTGCCGTTCCGAGTCTAAGGCCGAAGTGGAGGGACGTGAGCCAAGGAACGAATATGAAAAGCTGAGGGTACTGTCATCAGCGAAGGAATGAATAGGATTAGAAGTAGCAGACAAGAGATCATTTATAAAAATGAGAAAGAGTGTCGGAGACAAAACAGAGCCCTGGGGAACACCAGCATTAATATAGTGGATATCAGACTTGAATCCATCCAAAACGACTTGTATTGAACGATTCGAAAGGTAATTTCTAATCCATTGAAGAAGAGACTCATCGATCCCAAAAGCACGCATTTTCGACAAAAGAGCCTGATGCCAGACCCTGTCAAATACCTTTGAAATATCAAGCGCAACAATCTTGCTTTCTCCTAAATTGTGCAAAGATTGGTTCCACTTTTCAGTGAGATATGTCATCAGATCACCAGTGGAACGGTTGCTTCGGAAGCCGTACTGCCGGTCATTAAGAAGTTTCCGGGACTTAAGATATTTCATAAGCTGACGGTTTATCAGCGTTTCCATGACCTTGGAGAGAAGGGACGTTAGTGCTATGGGTCGGTAGGACGTGGGTGACGAACATTCGCCCTTTTTAGGAACGGGCTGGACAAATGCAGTTTTCCACTTACTCGGAAAGAGCCCTGAAGAGTAGGACAGATGGAAAAGCTTACGCAGTGGTTTTGCCAGCGTAGAAGAACACCTCTTTAGAAGAACAGGGGGTATACCATCCGAGCCAGCGGATTTGTGTATGTTTAGATCTTTAAGTACTCTTGCTACTGTACGAGTGCGAAAATGGATTTGCCCCATGAAGAAATTTACGCTCTCAAGTACAGGTGGGGACAAAGTGTTATCTGGCAGCGTTAAGCTAGCTGCAAAGTGTGCAGCAAGCAGATTAGCTTTGTCCAAAGAGCTGACAGCTGGAATGTCATTGCAAATGAGCGTTGGGATCGAAGACGAGGCTGAATTCCTTATGTTTTTTACGAAAGACCAAAAGCTTCTGCTACCCTTGGGGCATTGTAGAACTTTTTGCCTCAACTTTTGGTCAAAGGAGAATTTAACACGTCTTATTAATGCATTACAGTCGTTTCGGATCCGTTTGAACTTTTTCCGGACTTCCTCAGAAGGGTTGGCTTTATAATCCCGGAAACTCAACTCTCTCACCCTGATAGCCTCTTTGCAGCTCAAGTCGAACCACGCGTTTGCCTTAGGCTTGATGCTCTTCACTCTGTGAGGAATGAAGGACCTCATGCCCAGCGAAATAATGTTTGTGATCGCATCAGTAGCGGCATCCACGTCACTATCGAGGAAGCATAGTGACCAGTTAAAATTCCTAAAGAAGTTGTTAAGTCCGCTCCAGTTGGCTTTCGCGTAGAGCCATACTGTTCTTTTCGGAATTTGTTCTCTAACTGTGTGGGAGGAGTACGAGAATTTGGCTGACACGACACAATGGTCGGACGAGCCTAGAGGCGACAATATATCAATTGAATATTTTTCCGGATGAGAGGTGAGAAACAGATCCAAGGTGTTAGCGGTATGATCTGCAATGTCAGGTATTCGTGTTGGCTCATTCACAAGCTGGGTTAAATTATTTACCTCAGCGAAGATTTCAACAAACCTTCCTTCGGGTGTTGTCTGGCCTGAATGTCGAAGCCAAGTAGAATTGTGTACATTGAAATCGCCCGCAATAGCGATTTCAGTGCGAGGGTACAGGGATACAATTCTTGTGATGGAGTCAGACAGCGCATCAAAAAATGTGCATCGGTTAACAATTTAACCCCCATCCAGAACACATCAGTTTAGAATACCTAGACTTACTCCGAGCAGCATCCTACAAAAAGCAATCGAGATCCAACCGTCGGACGGTCCAGTCCTCAGACGGTCCAGTCGGGTTCGTTATTTTATACTTGTAATATGTAACCGTACGGTTTTTGTGAAATAAATTTGTTTTTTTTTATTAGTACTATGTAATAAATAAATTAATTTGTATGCCGATGACATCGTTTTCTTGAGAGACTCTACTGACGCACTGCAACGGATTATTAACAGATTAGAAAAGTACTGTAATAGTTCAAACCCAACAGTGAACTTGCACAATAGACCGAACATGGAACGGTTCCTTTACGGAATAGAACTAGTTCCAAGAACTAGTTCCGAGGAACTATTTAGTTCTGAGGACCTATTTAGTTTCGAGGAACTATTTCGTGCCGAGGACCTTTTTAGTTCCGAGGAGATGTTTAGTTCCATCTCCAATGTTGATATGGACAGCGGTTAATGTTCACAACACTAAATAGTTCCATTCCAGACACATATTTGAATAAATGGTACAGTGTTAGGATGATTATTGGTGGAGAAAAAAGTACAAGTGGATTAATAATTTAATTTTTCGATTTAATTCAATTTATTAAAACAACATATGACAACGCGCATACATGGATGCGTAAGTAAATTTCATGCCCTTTTTTTTATTCCCAAACAACTAAGAAGCATTAATACAGTCCTGAAAGGGCTAAGTGAACACAACCTGAGGACATCCATCCTGAACTGTTGAGACTACAACCCTCGCTTAAATTCGTATGCAATGCTTCGAAACGGCTTGGCCCAAAAAATCTTTGTGGTATATTTAGTACCTCATAAGAAAATGAATACTTAGTAAATGTTCTAAAACTAAATCTTAATAAACTATTACTATTACTAAATAAATGTTTCATTCGTGTTCACCAATTTTCGTGTACCTGTTACAATTGAAACAATATGTTTTAAATTTCAAAGAACGTTGATATACCTGAACAAGATTCGAGCATTTGTCTAGCAACAAAACTAGTCAAACAAATCTTAAATGTTTTATGAAATGTCAACAAACCAAAGTGGGCAACATGTTAGCTGAAACAATATATCCAGGACCGAAGTAGTTTCCGGACCTAAATAGTTCCAGGACCGATATAGTTTCCGGACCGATATAAAATTGCGGACATAGTTCTGGAACTACACAATACGGACTACATGTCCATGGAACTATGCATTTAAATTTCAATTCAGGCTTAAACACGTATCAGTTTCCCGCACAATAATGTAAGGAGGAGAAGGAATATGTTGAAAATATTAGCTTTTCTCTCTCTTCATTTCACACCGCAATATACAGTGTTTGACGTAAGGTTGATGGTGTACATCTGTGGTCACAAGCAAAAACCGCTTTAGTCGACTTAAGAAAAAAACTGATTTTTTGCTACATCTTTAACTGCATGCTGTATTTTATAACACAAAAAAATACTGGTATTTTATTTTCAGTTTTCATCGAAATAGACGGAAATAAATCGCTTAATTCGTACATATAACTCACAGCATTGGCAATGACCGCTTAAGTGACGAAATAATTTCCGAAGTACAAAATGTCGAAATGCGATAACGACATCTGATGGCTTAAGTTTCTTTTCTAAACTGAATAACGTCTTAAAAGTCAATGAAGCAATATCTGATGAAAACGGCTTGTTTCGACTTAAGCATTTATTGCTATCGTTTCTGTCAAACTGGCATAGGTTGCTATTCTGAATTGCCGTCAGGTACTGCAACGATAACTCTGTGAAATAGGTAGTTATTTAAAAATGAACATCGTAGCAACCTTTGAATTAAGTAGAATTAAGGCGTTGTCTCAAATGCAAAATGTTCATTTATGTAAGGGCTTCTAAAAGTGAAGTAGTTTAAATAATTAAATTGTAATAGAAGTTTTCAACTGCAAATACTAATAAAGTGCTCCAATATGAGTTTCCGAGCATTGCAATTTTTAAATGTAGCAAGAAAAGGAGTTTTTGGTAAACTTTGTGAAAAAAAAACTGAACAGGGATAAAATTTACACGATCGAACCTCTAAAAACATTCATATGGGTAAAATATGTTTGTTAAATACTTGTTTATAAATGTGTTGATTCTTTGTTTATATTTTACGCAATAAGAATCTGACAAGTTGTTTATGGAACCCGTCATCAACGAAACAAGGTCATCTGCAAATGGAGTTGATTATGATAATTTGAATATACTTTTCGAGAGCAGAAACACAGAAATGAAACAGGATTTTAGTTCAGATGACTCCGTGCGTGATCCTAATTTTGATCTTTTAGACTTGGACTTCTCTGTTAATTCTTCTCATAAAGAACTAAAACAAATGGGAAAGCCTCTTGAGGAAAATTTGTTTGATAATCGTCCGCAAATGATTATGGAATATGATTCAAGTAAAGTATTTGGTTTAAAAAGAATCATACACTCGAGAGACTGGAATTGTTGCTGCAAGTAAATGTACACCCCTTAACAGCTGTCGACAGAATTGCAAGGTTAAAATAACTTTTGAAAAACAGAAAGAGATTTTCAATTCTGATTTCGCATTGGGAACATTCAATCAAAGACACATTTTAATCGGAGCGTTAGTAGACATCGAAAATAAGAAGTCTCAGACTCTAAAGAAAAACAAGATTCGGCCACGAAATCGACAACACCATATAAAATATTTTATTAATATTGAGAAAGACAAAATTCGTGTCTGCCAAAAGTGCTTCAAGCAATGTTTTAATGAAACTGACAGCATTTTGAAATCCGTCGTTAAAAAAAAATTAGAGAGTTCGAGCATACCATTCAAAGATCAGCGTGGTTCCACCGGAGGAAGAAATACATTATCTGAAGAAGTGGTTGAAGTTGTTAAGGCACATCTAAATAGTTTTCCTGCAGACGAAAGTCATTACACAAGGCGTGAAACCTCATATAAATATTTTCATGCAGATTTAACTTTGGCTTCTATGTACAAATTGTTTTGCGAAAAACATCCGGCAACCTTCGTAAGCTTAAGCAAATATTCAGAAATATTTAAAGGTATTTATACTTTTTGTATTATTGTTTATTATGTCATGTTGTATTATTTGATTAGATATGAACATATAATTTAAAAAGCCCAGTCTCGACATATGTTATAGATGTGATACCTTAAAAATAAAAATAGAAATTGCAAAACGTGATAAAGCTGAGGAACTTGTAAGCCTGCAACGTGATTTGAAAGAACATCATATCAAGACTTAGCATACGACTCTAAAAGAGAAGACAAAGCTCTAGTAACAGATAATTCGCAAATTAAGGCCTTCGAATTTGATCTTCATCAGTGCCTTCCGACACCATTGTTGCGATATTCAAAAAGTTTCTACAAACAACAGTTGTGGACATATCATCTTACCGTATATGACTTTTCCTCAAATACACCGATATGTTTTATGTGGCACGAAGCAATGGCTAAGCGAGGTGGTAATGAAATTGCCTCATGTTTGCTGCAAAACTTGCAAGACATTTACTCCGAAAATCAAGTTAAACATTTTATATTTTATAGTATTATATTCTTGTGGTGGGCAAAATAAGAATTCAATTGTGAGCACGATGTTTTTGACATCTTTACAAGCTAATTGTAACATTGAGATAATAGACCACAAATTCTTAGAACCAGGACATACTCATATGGGGTGTGACGTAGATCATGCGTTGATCGAAAGATAGAAATTACGAACAGAGATGCGAACTCACTATCCTCATAACTGGTTAAACTTTATTCGAACCGTAGGTTCAAAAAAAAAGTTCAAAGTAATTGAAATGAAGAGACAAGATTTCTTCGACTTTGCTTCTACTTCAAAAACTAAATTTGCTTGGAGGAATCCGGACAAATTTGTGTGGAATGAGGTAAGATGGCTGAGATACAACAGAAATATGTTGGGCAAAATTCAATATAAAAAAACATTTGAAAAAAATCAGCCATTTTTAACATTAAACGTTGCAAAACGTGGTATCAACTCAGTGAAATTAAATTAAATTCCTAACACACCATCCACCTGCACCTGACATACATCCGGATCTAATAGATGAAGATGAAGACCAAAATGAAGAGCAGTATTGAACTCATATCCCTTAACTTCAATTTACTTATATTTTTCTTTGTTTGTTTTTCTTCTTTCTTGTTACTGTTTATATTCCTTACTAATATTAAATATAACTTAAAACGATTGAAGGAAATAAAAATGATACTCAACCACAACCTATGTTATTTAAGAAGACATGAGCGCATATTATATATCATATCAGTTTACAATAAAAGCTTAAGTGATATAGTTAAGGAATAAATGATTAAATACATTTTGGAAAAACAACTTAAATAGCGGATTTTGCAATAAAACTGCAAATAAACAATTTAAGGATAGAATACAAAAAGTTAGAGATCACAGTTGAAAGGTTTGTAAGAATTTATAAAGTTTTTATTTCTAAATTCCTTAAATTTTTTCCAGAATTAAAATTAAATTTTATAGGTCCTTTTTGGAAGAATACGTTTCAAGACTTAAGCGGTTTTTATTTGTGAACACAGACATCATACAAAGAAGACAAAAAAATACACAAGAAACAACAAAAATTTGCGACTGATACATGGGTCTGAAATATATATTTTGAGGTGAGTGATTTTTCAATTCACACATTCACGATGTATGTATCTGTCATGTTTGAGCTACCGAACATGTCGGATCTATCGGACATGGTTAGGTGGAATATGTGGAACGATCGGAACTAGTTCCGACGGTTGAACTTGGTCCAGGAACTAAAGTCTAAACTTATAGTATTTAAAGTGTAGGTGGGCGTGAAATAGAGATCGTGTGGAAGTACAAATATCTGGATATGGTTGTATCAGTAAATTTAAATATAAACAACCAAAACTGGCAGATGCTAAACGAATATAGAATAGAATTAAGAAATAATTTCATCTCACATAGCGCGAAACAATCGGTTTTCCTTTCAACAACTGTATCAATCCTTCTTTACGGAACTCGGGTGTGGGGTTAGAAATCATATGATACCGTTAAATTGTTTCGTACTGGAGATCGAAGATTCAAATATTCTTAAAATAATATTGAGAAACGTTATAAAATAAAACGGAAGTATTTGCAACACGTGGAAAGAAATTGCAACAGACTGCAGGATGGACCTACTCGTGGACATACAGCTTTTCTAAAAACTAAGTTCAATAAGCTGATAGAGAAATAACAGATCACTCAAAAAGTCCCGGGACATATAAAGGCCGCCACTAAGAAAAATTATTAATTTAATATTTTTTATAATCAATTCACTCATAATCAATTTGCTTATAAGGAGCTTACTGAAGATGCTAAAACTTCACTGCACAAGAATTATCACCGCCAATTGAATTATAATTTTTATGGAAATGCTTACTTCCTGAATTGTTTTTCTGTAGACAAGATCAGTACGACAGTACGAATTTTATACCCCACTGCACGAATCTACCAATAGTATGTGAACTCTTCAACATGAAATCCAGGAAATAGAGCACTTCGTTACAAGAAAGTAACTCTGGAAAATTTTTCATTATACAATATATATTATATTAATAGTCATATTTCATTTACATTTTGATGGATATATCTATTCAGTTTATTTTTTTTTTATTAAAATTTTGATAGGTAAATTAATTCAGTTTGTTTTATTTTCAACCTGGTAGAATCCCTTTAGTGCGCGCCAAATATAAAAAAAACTGCTTTCCGATACCGGTGCGGACATCTCAGTGCTTCTCAGTTCCTTCGCTTGAAACAACGCATAAACCGACATCAAACCGTACGTCAAATGGTACACCTACATATATGCACATACGGTCACAAATTGCAGTACATTGAATTTGAACTGCGACGTCAGTTCAAATTACGTTTTCTCGTTGCTAACGTATCACGACCAATCAAAGAAACGACGTAATTTTACTTGCTCATCGATCTGAAAAACTCATCGACGGCAAAATATGTTTGGTAACACAAACATAAAACAATTCCTACTTCCGAAGGCAGCATCCACACAATCGTTGCAGAATCGGAATTTTATCAGTTGGTGAAGAACTGACCTAAAAATCTTTCAGCCATACGCAGTATCGAAAAACTAAAATATATTAAAGAATTGCGTCGCTTCATTGGAGAGATCAACTTCTACATTTGTATTTTCCTTATCATCGTGAACCACTTGCGATTTCTCTGCACTGAAACATTTTCGAGATATGGTCGAAGGTACCTATTTCATTATACAGGCTGAAGTACACTAGCGAGCCGAAAAAATTCCACATCATCTATCAAATCAACTTTATTTCGACCGACATCATTCACATCCGAGGTGAGTTCAACATCGTTGCCGACACTTTATTAAGCATAGTGTCAACACTTATGCAAGCACAAAATGAATTGTCACAAGAAGAAAAGAGGGGACAAGCAACAAGCAAATTCGATCAAAAAGACATACGACACTGGACAAGTACAAGCATCGCATGTCGCGTTCAAAACTTCGTCACCATGTAAAGAACAGTCTTATTGCATATCCAGTCCCTTACAATCAATTCGAACAGGTTCCAGACTAAGTAGGCCCTCTGCTCAAATCAGGTGGATTTAAGTACTGCACTACGACACCCTTTCCTCGTGATGACACCGTGCGACGAGCTTTAACTCAACCATATGCCGGTCCACATCTGGTATCAAAATTATACCAGCTATACAGAACCCTGGTAAATTGCAAAGAAGTATATATGTAAACAGATCGACTAAAACCATGACATTTTCCAAACTACAATAACCCGATTCCTGCGGCACTCCAAATATCAGCACATCTGATGACGAATTCCTGCATCCTCTTCAGTCCTCAGCACTTCGGACTTATCCACCAGCCATTTCTGTATTTTTGAATTCCGAGTGCATGTTTCTGTTTGTTTTTTTTTTTGTTGTATAAGTAAAGTAAACGAATGCTCAGAACAAAAAAAAATAGTGTTTGATAAATAAAGAACAATCTAAAATAAATCATACATTTTTATTTTTTCACATACGGTGTCCCATCTCATCGATTCAAACTAACTTCTTTTTGTTCAGTGAGGTGAAGATTCCCAGAAATTAATTCTTCAAAATAAGTATGGAGTTTTGATGATGTTTGGGCTCTTACTGCCTCAGTATAAACTTACAGGTAGGCTGTATTGTTCACGAACCAACTGTAAAAGTTTCGTGATCAGCGATTTCAACAACCGAATTACTGTGTTTAGCGGATCTGTGATCCTTCTGAGTTTGTAAAGAGCTCCATTCCATTGCAATTGAAGATTGAGGTATTTTTAAAAGACAATGAAATGTCCTTTGTTTTGGGGAACAGCGAGCGTTTGCCAATTATGCCGGTAGGAAATACTAACATGGGGAGAAAAACCAAACGTACGAGTTGCGGCTTAACTCTTTAATTGTCACACATTTTGTAAGCCATTGAATAAATTTGAATTCATAAATTGATATTTCACTTTGAGCACTACACAATATGCAAATTTTAAAATATAATAAAAATTATATACAGAATCCATACCATAATTTATCAAGAACTTGTAATACAATAATGAACACAAGGTGGATCGAGTGATTAGAGGACAAGTCAAGTTTCATCATGAGTAGGTTAAATGGATTTGTCTACTTAAGCAATTAATGCCTATAAGGTATTTATATATAAAGGTTTTCTCTATATTCTAAGATGAAATTTCTTGGATTTGTATAGTTATCCTTATAATATATGTTGTCTTTTATACATCTTGTAATTTCAAAACATTTTACTTCTAATGTGATTAATATAACTATACCACGGTGAGGTAGCTTGAGTTTTGGGGGACATTGAAGAAATTTGCATATGAAAAAAGTTTCCCTGATTTCTATAGATTTAAATTTTGTAAATTGTCTTAGTTCATCATTAGATAATTCGCATTTTATATTATGTGTTTTAGATGCACATTATTGTCTAGTCTGACTCATTGGTGAGGTTAGAATGTTTAAAATGTTAGAGAACTGCGTTATGAGCTGTTTTACCACTTGTTTAATTTTTAAGAGATCATCTGAAGAATATATAAGGCTTACATGTATATTGTTATGGGTGAGAGCGTTGTTGGGCTTTTCGTGAGCAGTAGTATGATTAGTAGCTGCATCAAAAGTTGGCTTTAGCTTAATGAAGATGGGGGTGGATTTAATTATGTTTGTTTAATCCTACAATTGTCTTATTTTAGCGACAAAAATCTGCGAGTTCTAGAAACTTTAGAGTTCTAAAAACTTAAGTTATCAAATTCGTTGCGGCTGTGGCAGTGAGGAATTCTGACAAGAAATGGCTACTCTGACGAATTTACCAGGTGGCATGTAAGGCACCACAAGACAAATATTAATCGGTCTGCTTCACGGACGAATTTTGAAATATCCATGCCATTGTTTTACTAACACCTAGACTAGATCTAGATCTAGACTGATCTTTCCCAAACGAAGTGCTAACATTACGTGCAATACTAGTTTTATAGTTTAAACAATATATTATAAACTTTATTAGTTTAATGTAATGTTAAATTTTAAATGTCAAAGAATTCGTGTACCAAAACAAAAAAGTATTATATAATTGTAAGTATTTTAATCCCATTTTTATTAAAGTGCGCTAATGCTGTATTATTTCTAATAATGATATTCTAATAATGATAAACACGTTTCATTTGCTTCCTTATGACCAAAAGAGCCGCAGAGGAATTAGATTCTTCAATTACAAAGTATTATAACTTGGTCAACTTCATAACAAATATACACATATAAATATTTAACATATTAAAACAAAATATAATAAAACAAATAAATAAATAAACAAAATAATAACATAAATCATAGGTGAATAAATAATATAATTAGTTATAAGAGAAAGAGATAAATTAAATAATTTAATGCGAATATTTATGAATAGTTTAGCATGCAAATACAGCTAGATACACTATTTAAAATAACAGAAATAATGAAATAAAATTTTGATGCCAAAGTAACTAGTTAGGCCTATTCGTATTAAACTTGAAATCAAGTGATTGTCATATTTATTGCAACTAATAATAACAATAATCTGATGCCGCGATAGTCCACAGGGGGACCAGGGCCTAACTTCTCATCATTTAATCATGTTGTCCGCCCTATTGTTCTTTCGCGAGTAGAAGGGATATACCGGTTTTGCCGAGTCCGTACGGTGAAGTTTGAGAAGCTTTTTGTTAGAAAGTTATTACGCTTTGAGTGTTGTCAGCAGCTCGAAAGCGGTGGTGCCGTGAAAAATATAATCTCCCCTAACATCAGTGCATTTGTTACCTCTTGAGATAAGCCTTTTTAAACCCTCAAACAAATAAATTTCCTCTTTCTTTGCAAAATACCCATTTATTGCCGATTTGAGTTCTTTATCATCCGAAAATCTTTTTCTACGAATACATTTTTTCAAATCCGGAAACAGGAAATAATTACTAAGGCCAAGATCTGGACTATAGGGTGGGTGTTGGATGTCTTCGAAACCACAATCCTGCTGCGCGAGATTGGAAACTCGCGCCGTGTGAACAGGAGCGTTGTCATGAAGAAGCAACACACACAAATTATGCAAAGTGGAAGCGCAAGATGTGGCGCTGATGGTTTCACCTTTCCCTTTGAGTCCCAAAAAACTGTGCCCATAACCTTCCCGGCAGGCAGCACCCACTTTACACTGACCTTTGAAAGGTTAAAATGGTCATGAAGAATAGTGTGAATGGTACCAGTTGAAAGCTTGGTGATCTCTGCTCTCATTTTCACCTTTATTCGGGCATCCTTAAGTTTTTCTTCTTTGATGCTTTCTCCCGTACAAGCAATAGCCGGGTCACCGGAGCGGGGGTCGTCTTCAATGCACTCTCTGCCTCTCTTTAACTCACTTGACCACTTTAGCACAGTTGATAATGAAGGTGCGGAACCCTGATAAACAGCCACCATCTCTTCATGAATAGATTTTTGAATTTTTCCTTGCTAAGTTAGAAATTTAATTACAGCGCGATGCTCAATTTTCACCATCATCGTCTCAGTTACCATTATAATAACTAGAGATAAAACGCGAATTAATAATCACATTTGTATGAAATTCTACATGTATGCACTAAAATAATAGTATTACTTGATAAATAAGTCAATTTATATATATAACCACAGCTTCACCCCGATACCGAGAATATATTGAACGTCCCTCGTATATCTTTGAAATAACTTTTTCAGTCTAACAGAAATCTTGTCAATATTTGAAATTTGATGAAGCTCATCGACTGAAAAATGCTATGGCAAGTTAAGCATCATCTTGAGTAGCTTATTTTGCGAAACTTGTAGCTTGCGTATGTGTATTTTGGCGCATTTTCCCCATAGTGGTGAACCATAAAACATAATAGGTTTGGAATATTGTTTTAAAAATAACAAGCTTATTTGCGTTACTCAATTTTAATTTTCGATTTGTAAACGGATGCGGAATTCGAATACCTGTGTTCATTTTTTTGATTATGCACATACATGAAGATCAATGGTTAGTGTATTTTTAATTAAGCACATACCTACATGCAGATGCAGTGGCCGCCAGTCGATATCAGGAATCCGTCCTGGAAGGACGTGTATCGACTTTAGTGCGGAGTTACCTATGCAACCAAATAAATAAACAAACAAACAAAAACGAACGAAAAAATATCAAATTAATAAATTAAATTTCTCAAAGAAAAAAAAACAAAATCAATCAAAAGCATTTGGAGGAAATGCAGGGAGAGCTGATTTCCAGTGACAACACGGAAATCAGCAAAGAAGACATGGGCAGTAAAACAAGAAAAACCATGAAGCCGCAGCCGCAGTTTAAAAGGCGTTTGCGTAGCAAACAAAATCTTAAATACGCCCAAATCGACGAAGTTGCAATGTACAGCGGAAATGGGAATGTTTTCGCAAGTCTCGCTTCGTCCAATGCCGAAGACCAGGCCGCCGAAGAAATGGAGTTGGCGGACAAAATAAAAGAGAAGGAATAACTGGAGGCGTTTATTAAAGCCCTCCAACTTAAAATGGAGGCCAGGAAAAAGCTGGCCAATGAAAATCCACAACAAGAACTGCAACAATCCAAGCAGCAAAAACCGGAGAACCATCACCAGCAACATCCACAGCAACAACAACATCAACAACGTCATCAACAACAACAACAACAACAACAAGAACACGAAAATCAACAACAACAACAACAAAAGCAGAAGCAACATCAGAAGCACAACGAACAAAAACAACAAAAGCAAGAATATCAGACCAATCGAAGACAAAATAATAAAAAAAGAATGCCGCCGATCAACTTAAGCGGAATGGACGCCTCAGATACTATAAAGGTATGCAAATTATCCGTGGGGGACGAGTTTATTATAAAAAATAAAGGTTTCCAAAAACAAACTGTTCACTGTTTATCAGTGAACAGTTTTAAAAAAATTAAGGAACAAATGACCACAGCTGGGGTGGAGTTTTTTACCTTTACACCAAAAGGCGAAAAAGTGCAGACTATTATGCTAAAGGGGCTGGATGTTTCAGCTGATCCAAAGGATGTATTAGAGTCTCTTCAAATGCTGAAGATTGAGGAACTGGAGTTCGCTGCGGTAAACCACTTCTCCACTGTCCGATCTAGGATGCCGCCTGAGCGTCTGCTTCCCCTCTTCCTCGTACAAGTTACACCAGAAAGCAGAATGGAAAGTTTGAGAATTAAAACTGCCAAATGATTTCCAGTGAAAGACTGAGAAGTGCAAGACGGATGCTTCTCTGCGCAAGGTGCCAAGTTTTTGGACACGCGGCAGGAAACTGCAATAGGCAGCCTAGATGCAGCAAATGCGCAGAGATGAATCTATAGGCTCGCTGTCCGTTGGGAGAGGGGAACGTAGAGGATAAGACACGCTTGAAGTGCGTGCATTGTGGAGAAAAGGGACATCCCTCCAGCTATCGGGGCTGTCCAAAAGCGAAAGAATTCTACAAAAAGGATATACTAAAGAAAGTAAAAGTGGATTTAAGGCCAATGCCAAGAACTCCAGCCACACCTGTTACGCCGGTCATCTCCTACGCCCAGATGGCGTCAGGTGGGCGACCGGCAAAACAGACATTGCCGGCAGTAACGCCAGCTGCTGGAGACCTCTCGATCCTGGCGGTGAATGTAAATTCACTCGTCAGGATCGAGAGAAGGTTGACCTTGCTTCACCTTTTGGAATTCCATAAGCCTGATGTGTTGATGGTTAGCGAAACCAAGCTAAACCGGAAGCACGTACTCAGGTACAAAGACTATACAGTCATTCGAAGAGACCGCCCCCGCGCCACACAGGCGGGCGGGATCGCTCTCTTCATTAAAAAAGGCTTACGCCATAACATCGTGTATTGCGGTGAGGTGCGAACCTTCGGCGTGCTAGAGGCTTCGATTGCGTGCATTTCCCTCCAAGGTGGAAGGAAACTGTACGTAGTCGCGGTCTATGCATCAGATGCACCTCAGTCCGCAAATTTTATCTCAGAGCTCGAGACACTCTTTCGAAAGCTTCGGCTTTACTCAGAGGAGAACTATTTTGTCATCACCGAAGATTTGAACGCGAGGCACGAGGAATGGGGTAATTCTATTCCAAATCCGATGGGAAATTCACTCTTTAAGTGGATGGCGCGTCACTTTATTGAGTTCAAGCTGAATTTGCTTGCAACCTATAGACCGTCCTTTCCCAGAAGTGGGTCTTATTTAGATCTAATGCTAATAGACAGACGACTGAGACTACGAGACGAAGACACTCGCACTAGGAATTGTCTGACAACGGCGGAGTACGACAGTGATCACTGTGGTCTGGCCGCGGTTATTCAGTTCCCGAACGAGCTGGTGGAGCTTGAAGAGTTCGCAGAGACGCACCCTTTCGATTACCGAAGGGCACGTTGGCCGCGTTTCTCTAGAATCCTATCCAGAGAACTACGTTCGAGCGAGATGACGCCACCTTCGAACAGAAACCTGACGAACGAAGAGGTTGACAGGTGCCTCATACAAGTAGACGACGTGATTAAACGAACCATGTACAGGACGCTTCCTAAGGTATCACCTACGACAGATGGCGACGTTTATCGTAACGATACCATCGACGCACTGTACGTGCAAAAAAGCAGATTGCTGTCGAGACTAAAGACTCTGTACAGACGCTTTACCGACCCAGACGACCCGGAAATACGGTCGCTCAAGTCACAGCTGAAGAACATCCAGAAGTTGATTCGGATGAACTACCGAATTGCTGTCAATTCGTATTGGGGAGATAAGATTCGGGCCGTGCGTTCTAACGGTCCGGGTATATTTCCCCAAATCAACCAAATCTTCCGAAGGAGGGGTCATAACGACTTGGAGGCTGTTCGACTTGACAGGACAACCGACAATATAAATATACTGACTTCGGTTGGGTGGGCATGGGCCTATGCACGCGAGGTAACGTCGTTGATTGCGCTCAACATGGCGAGCTGCCAAGGCAATCCTCGTTAGTGCACAGGTCAAGTTGACATACAGCCTCCAAGTGGCGCCCCCTGGATAGCCATCACAACACCCGTTGTATGGTGAACTAATGTATGCAGCGACCCCCTCTGCCCGAGGATTTAAATAATGGGCCTGGCCTACCAGTCCGTGGGTTGTGCGTGAAGGTAACTTCCTCACCACGTAAAAAATGGAAGTTCAGAGACAACAACATGCCTCGGATAAGGACGGATCAACTGTTGACGACCCCAGCAAACGTTTTAAGGACAAAGATTTTCAGTTTTGCAAGTGGAATGTGAGGTCCCTTAACAGGCCACGTGCAGCCGAACAACTTGCGGAGGCCCTTGACAGCTACAAAGCTGACATAACCGCCATCCAGGAAGTGCGATGGCATGGGCCTGGCATAAAAGCGATAAAGAACTGCGATATCTACTACAGCAATTGCTATAGAGAGAGAAGGCAGCGCTTATTCGGATGCGGATTTGTTGTTCGAGGCAGACTTAGGGAAAAAGTCTTGAGCTACGACCCAGTCAGCGAACGCCTCATGACAATCCGCATCAAGGCTAAATTTGGGAACATCAGCCTAATATGCGCTCACGCCCCGACAGAGGAGAAGGATGACAACATCAAGGATGACTTCTATGATCTCCTAGAAAGAACATACGATCGATGCCCCAGCTACCACACCAAGATCGTTCTAGGAGATTTCAACACTCAGCTGGGAAAGGAGGACATCTTTGCTGGAGTCATCGGTAAACACAGCCTGCACGACAACACATCCGGAAACGGACTCAGGCTGTTGGACTTCGCCTCGGGACGAAACCTCTCTGTGGCTAGCACGCGGTTCCCACACCTGAACATTTACAAAGGAACCTGGCGATCTCCTGATCAATCAACCGTCAACCAGATTGATCACGTTGCGATCGACGTCAGACACTCCTCCAGTATTCTCGATGTCCGAACCTTCCGAGGTGCAAACATTGACTCGGATCACCACCTTGTTGTAGCCAAGGTAAAAACCCGGATATCGAGAGAGCAACGGAGTCGAGAAAGGCCAAAACGGTTTGACGTCGAAAAGCTACAATTGCAGCTGATTGCTGGGAACTTTGCCGACCGAGTCTCCCGGAAACTCGCCCAGAGTTCGACGCTTCCTGCACTAAGCATAGAAGAAGAATGGAAACGTTGTCAAGAAGCCATCAAAGATGCTGCCACTGATGTGCTGGGTTTCACGTGACCACCCAGAAGGAACCCATGGTTTGACGACGAGTGCAGGCAAGCGCACGCAGCTAAACAAGACGCCTATAAGGCGACGCTGCATCGAACAACGCGAGCTGTTCGTGAACTCTACGAACAGAGAAGAAGGGAAGAGCACCGGCTTCTCAGAAGGAAGAAGAAGGAGCATGAGAAGCGCGCGGTCGAGGAAATGGAAAGGTGCTTTGGCAGGAATGAAGTCCGAAAGTTTTACCGAAAGGTAAAACAGCTATCCGGAGGAGACAAGGTTCGGACCAAGGCCTGCCGGGACCAAATTGGACAACTAGTAGTAGAGTCGCAGTCTGTGCTGAGAATCTGGAAGGATCATTTCTGCAGACTCCTAAACGGCGATGACGACAAAATCCCGCTGTTAGGCAGAATGTTCCACTCAATTTGGACGATGATAGACAAGCATTCCGTCCCCCCGACTTAGACGAGGTGAGGATAGCAATATCCAAGCTAAAGTCGAACAAAGCTGCTGGAGTGGACGGACTGTCCGCAGAACTATTTAAAGCAGCTGGAGATGACCTGGCTGGGCGCATGCACCAGCTCATCTGTAAGATATGGTCGGAGGAAAGCATGCCCGATGAGTGGAATCTCAGCGTCGTTTGCCCGGTCCACAAGAAAGGAGACCCCTTTGACTGCGCCAACTACAGAGGGATTAGTCTCCTGAACATCGCATACAAGATCCTCTCTGCCGTATTGTGTGAGCGTCTGAAACCAACTGTCCATGACCTGATAGGTCCCTATCAGTGTGGTTTCAGACCAGGGAAGTCCACAATAGACCAGATCTTCACATTACGGCAGATCCTGGAAAAGACCCAAGAAATGCAAATTGACACTCACCACCTATTCGTCGATTTCAAGGCTGCATATGACAGTGTGCATAGAGACGAGCTATACAGTGTCATGTCTAGTTTTGGCATTCCTACCAAACTCGTCAGATTGTGTAGGATGACGATGGAGAACTCTCGCTGCTCCGTCAAGGTCGGTACCGAACTCACCGAGACCTTCAATGTCAAAAAAGGTTTTAGACAAGGCGACGCACTGTCATGTGACTTCTTTAAAATCATCCTCGAGAAGATCGTGCGTAACTCACAAGTCAACACCAGAGGCACGATCTTCCAGAAGTCAGTTCAATTGTTAGCTTACGCTGATGACATTGACGTGATTGGACGAACACAGCGAGCCGTCAATGAGGCGTTTGCTGGCATTGAAGCGGAAGCGGCTAAAATGGGTCTTGCGGTAAATGAGGGCAAAACGAAGTACATGCTGTCATCAAGGAAGGACACACAACATCGACGTCTCGGACGGAGCGTCACATTAGGCAGCAGAAACTTCTAGGTAGTTAAGGACTTCGTCTACCTCGGCTCCGCGGTAAATAGGGACAACAACATCAGTACCGAAATCAAACGCAGAATCACTCTTGCCAACCGCTGTTAATTTGGGCTCAAGAGGCAATTGAGTAATAAAGCCCTCTCTAGAAGGACTAAACTAGCTTTATATAACAGCTTGATCATCCCCGTCTTACTATACGGCGCAGAATCTTGGACGTTAGCAAAGGCGGATGAGGAAGCCCTTAGTCTTTTCGAGAGAAAAGTTTTGCGTGCGAGTTTTGGTCCTGTTTGCGTTGATGGCATCTGGAGGAGAAGATTTAATGACGAACTCTATAGGCTGTACAGCGACATGCGCCTGGTTAAGCGTCTACGGATACAATGCTTAAGATGGCTAGGCCATGTAGAGCGTATGGACACCACTGCTCCGGCCCGAAAAGTCTTTGAATCCGAGCCATTGGGACAACGCAACAGAGGACGACCTAGACTGAAGTGGCGTACACAAGTGGAGAAGGACCTCAACCAACTTGGAGTGCGCAACTGGAGACAGCTGGCGAAAGATCGTGCTGGCTGGAGATGCATGTTGGTTGAGGCCCAGGTCCACCCCGGACTGTAGCGCCACAAGAAGAAGAAGAAGAAGAAGACTTCGGTTGGCATAGATCCGGATGAGGTCGTGCTTGACAATGAGTTCTTCATTGTTGAGGATGCTCAAGAGAAGGTGGAGGCAATAGGAGCTGTTTTTCTGGAAGTGTACACGGTCAACGAGTCCTGTAGGCCGAATCACGACCTGGAGAACAGAGCCCTGCTGAACCACGTTTACCTTCGAAATGAGATACAGCAGTGGCGTTCTGAGAATCCTGGATTTACCAGATTCGATAACGAAAATCAGGCAACCAATGCCATCGCCCAAGATGGCTCCAATGCCATCCTCATTTCGAAGGAGGAACTCAAACACATCTTCAACGGCTTGAAGAACAAAAAGTCGACTGGTATAGACGGGATACCGAATATAGTGCTGAGCCATCTCCCTGACGAGGCGGTGGAAATATACACAATACTGTTCAACAATGCACTGAGTAATGCACATTACCCAGCGCATTGGAAGACGGCAGTAGTGCAACCCATCCCCAAAAGGGAAAAAGATTCCTCGCTTCCGAAAAATCTTCGGTCGATAAGTCTCCTACCTTGCATAAGCAAGGTTTTCGAGAAGATTGTTAATAGAGTCCTGATCCAGTGGACTGAGGACAACAAAATTATACCGAATAACCAGTTTTAGGGCGAGGCATGATACCGTACATGCCGCGTCAAAATTGGTTTCGGACATTCAGTGGAACAACCACAAAACCCAGTGCACCGGGGCCTGTCTCATTGACTTGGAAAAGGCATTCGACACCGTATGGCTAGAAGGCCTCTTTTTTAAATTGACGAGGATGGGTATAAGCAAACCGCTGCTTTACACGATCTTCAATATGGTAACAGGTAGGAGTTTTGTTGTCAAGAGTGGCAATAAAGTTTCCACAAATGTTTTCCAAATAAAAAATGGGCTCCAGCAGGGTGCAGTAAACTCACCAATCCTTTTCGCTATTTTCACCAGCGAACTGATTGGCTCCATGCGCAACTTGATCGCGTTCGCCGACGATTGGGTTGCATACCGGACGGCACCAAACATAGAGGTCATAAACGTGCTCCTGCAGCGTGACTTCGAAGAAATCCAGCGATTTTGCGACGACTGGAAGTTGAAAATCAACTTCCAGAAGTGTGAAACTATCCTCTTCCGGACTCCATTATACAGGGCCTCAAGGGATACGAATAAGAATTGGCGCAAGTTCGAAATATTGGACCCACAAGGTCAGCCACTAGCCGTGAAGAGTGTAGTGCGATATCTTGGCATTATGTTGGACCAGTACCTGTATGGTGGTATCCATGTAGATACAGCTTTGATGAAAGCTAAGAACTGCTTCGCTATGGCAAGTGGGTTGTCTATAACAGCCAACTTGACTCCAAAATAAAGCGAATCTGCTACACGGCCCTCATCCGGCCAATAATGGTGTATGGCTGCCCGGTGTGGTTCAATGTGAGTCCTTCCCAAATGGAAAAGATGAGGGTCTTCGAGAGGCAATGTCTTCGCGCATGTCTCAGGAAGTACAGAACCCCGGAATCTGACTACAAGAAGTTCTATCCTAATGAGGTCTTGTATAACAAAGCAAACGTGAACAGGGTTGATAATTTCATTATTAAACTGATTCGGACTTCTGAAAACGATCTCATATTTGGGGCCTACTACCCAAATGAAGAGTACCACGAGAACGCTCGCCGAAGGGGTTTCATTCCACCGGAAGCGTTCTTGTATCTTGACCGCATTGGACTGATCCAGGATGCGGAGGCATGTCCACTTATCTACCACGTGGTGAGAAGGACGGTGGAGAGTGTCGCAGGTCCGGATGCTCTCCGGTTTAGCACGTGATAGGATGGACACGGATAAAGCCCGGGGGTTCTATTGGTGGTTGGAGCCACACCAGGAGTCCCAGCTGTTGTCAACCTAGACAGGTTTTAAGTTGGTCCGCCACGGCCAACTTGCATTTAGGATAAGTTAGGATAGGTTAGGTATTAAGATACAATTTAAAAAAAAAAATTTAGTCGTAAGTGTATCTAAGTTAGAATAGGTTATAGTAAGTTAGATTAAGTTTTTATTAAAAAAAATAGATAACTAAGTTTTTTAAAACTTTTCTTTGTTTTGAATCGAAACTAATTTTATTAATTTAAAAATAAAAAAAAGTATTGACACCGAAAAGCAAAAAAATAACTAAATTATTAGTTTAGCTTAGAGCGCCCGCATAGGGCCAGTTAGTAGTTTTCAGAAATCATATTAGTCGTGCCTAGGTTAAGCATTTTGTTTCTAGTTTTAAGATAGCATTAGTAATATAAAAAATAAAATGCATTTTTAAACTAAACTAAAATGCAGTGGCCGCCGTGGCGTAGTGGGTAGAGCGCGATGCTCACACGTCGAAGGGTCTAGGTTCGATTTTCGGCTGAACACCTCGAATTTTTCACCTCTTTCGAGCTGCTGACAACACGCAAAGGTTAGTAGTAACTGTCTAAGGAAGCTTCTCAAACTTCGCCGTTCGGAGTCGGCAAAAAACTGTAGGTCCCTTCTACTCGTGAGAAAACATTAGTGCGCACAACACGGGTAGTTGATGAGGAAGCTCCCTGCGGACTGTCGCGCCAACAATTATTAGTATTATTATTATTACATACATGCAGACTTATCTAGTGTTTTATCAAGATGTATTGAAAGGTACTTGGCACTTAACTTTCAATCTATTTCAAAGTTATTTAGAACTATTCTGTCGCTTGGTAAGAAGCAGGTTTTTCTTTTTCGGGTAAAAAAGATCATCTGGGTGTTTGAAGCATTTAATTTCATTTTTCATTTATTGCGATATGTTTCAACATCATTTGCTGCAGATTGCAATTTGGTTACAATGTTACAACCAAACGTATCTGATGCAAAGATGCATGTGTCGTCTGCGAAAATTGCAACTTCATAACTGTTTGATAGTGGAATGTCGTGAGTAAAGGTGTTATACAATATTGGACCAAGTACAGAATCTTGAGGTACACCTGCCTCGATTGCAAAAGTTTCTGACAGGCAATTATTAATGAAACTATAAAATAACGATTTGTTAAGAACGAGTGGACTATTTTGATGAGGTAAAATATGAAATTTAAGTTTAGAAGTTTGTATAATAAGCCATGGCGCCATACTGTATCAAAGGCCTTTTCTACGTCCAACCCTGAAGTTAACTTTTATGTTATTTCTAATGCGATTAATTTGATGAAATGCAAAATGATGTGCTATAAGCCCAAATTGTTGAGGAGGTATTATGTTGAGTGTAACTAGGTGATTGACTATTTTGCATTTAATAATTCTTTCAAAGCATTTGCTTACTGAACTTAGTAAGCTTATAGGGCGGTGACTTCTACACTGGCATGGGTCTTCCCAAGTATTGGTATGGGTATAATTTTAGAAATCTTCCATTCCTGTGGAAAATAACCAATTTTTATGCAGCTGTTAAAGATTTATTTCAAGAATTGTGTACCAAGTGGTTTTCATAACAAAAATTTGTTCTTTTATAGTTTTTAACAGCTGTTTTACTAGGTGCTTTAAGGAGTTGTCTCTGGTTTTTACCCATCTCCGTCCAGCAATGTTTCTAATTTTTTAATTAATTC
Source organism: Eristalinus aeneus (assembly GCA_955652365.1). Taxonomy (NCBI): domain Eukaryota; kingdom Metazoa; phylum Arthropoda; class Insecta; order Diptera; family Syrphidae; genus Eristalinus; species Eristalinus aeneus. The sequence goes on along the minus strand of OY019132.1, from coordinate 19,293,119 downwards.
TATTATATGACGTGAAAGCGTATTTGAACTGTTCTATTAAATCACTTATTTAGATACCGATACATCGATACAGTCCAACAACGTGTCCGCGAAGTATCTCCCTACCCTATCAATATGAACTGGTTCTATTTCGTTTTGAAACATTTTCTGCCAGTTATTTAATTCGTTGTTCATTTTTAGCTGGAATGAGTTCCAATTTGCATCTTGATAAGAAATACTAAGTTATATAGACTAAATACTACATTTGACTGGTTGATGGTTTGAACTTAGTTCATTTATCACAGTCGTTCGGTGAAGAATTCTTGCATATTAGTAAGAAACAAATTTAAATCTGACTGATTTGCTCTTTAATGGGATGATGATTTGTTGGGATAAAGGTTAGATGGGATTATACAATATGAAGAAAGGGTGGGTGGAATGCAAATGTTCAAGCACATTCCCCCAAGAATTTGCTCTTAAGCAACCTCTCCTTGAATTCCTTTGTCTGCAATTAAGATCACCACCTATTAAAAAAATGTCTTCCAATTTTAATAGTTCCCGTGAATCGTGATTTAAATCATAACGTTTTTGTTTACATCAATATTGTGAGAGCTTAAGTAAGCAAAAAATTCTATTACCTTATTGCGAATGCTTCAAGCATCCCAACGTATTATATTTAGACCTATAATAATAATAATAATTGAATAGCGCGACAGTCCGCAGGGGAACCAGTTCCTAGCTTGCTCATCAACTACTCGTGTTGTGCGCGCTATTGTTCCCTCAAGAGTAGAAGGGACCTAAAGTTTTTGCCGACTCCGAAGTCGAAGTTTGAGAAGCTTTTCCTTAGACAGACACACTTTGAGTGTTGTCAGCAGCTCGAAAGAGGTGGTGCCGTGAAAAATTCAAGGTGTTCAGCCGGGAATCGAAACCGGACCTTCGGCCTCTGAGTGTCGCGCTCCACCCACTACGCCGAGGCGGCCATTTAGTCGTATATTAATTTTTATTTATCTTGTTGATACATATACTTTATAGCTAATTGTGCAACAGGGTTAAATTGCTCCGCTTTGGAAGTACAATTACCAAGTGCAGTTATCATTTCAAATTAGGGCCGTAATTTCATCAATGGTAAAAAGCTCGCTAGAAGCTTTCGGTCCTACGTTAGGGATGTTGTTGTTGTTTCTGCTTGTCCATGCATTGGAGCGCAAATTTATTGTATTTTTTGGTTGTGAAAATGATTGAATTCCACACAATTGCGTCAAACTTTAAGAGCGGGAAAGTCGTTGACATTTGATGATGTGTTTTGCAAACTATGCTTGGGCAACTGATCGCTATTTTTATTAGAGAGTCGAGGTCTAATAACAATAAATGTTTTGCGGCTTTCGCATGTCGGATCATTTCATTTTGCTTTTTATTGCAGTTTGCACATTATTGCAAATATTGCCAATAATAGGCAGATTTGTGTTCGTTTGTGTGATGATTCTCCGCACAAATCCCGCAAAGTGTTTTGGCAATTGTAGCACTGTATTATTTTGTTACATTGCCTTCGATCGAAGTCCCACTTGTCTTGTGTTTTGAATATAACAAAACAACAACATTAACAACATTAAATTTAGTTGAACCGCACTCTAAAAAAAATAATTAGAACACATCATTGTATATCATATATCATAGTTTTTCTCAATCATTTTAACATTATGCACTTTTAGACCTTGTGTTGTGAGTTCATTTTTTAATGTTTCAGTGGGCATTTCATCAAGCCCATATAACACGACTTTGAGTGACCGTGCTGATAGAAAGCACGATGGCTATCAATATTTTCGCAGTTAATTTTAATTCCAATTGATATTTTCTTAATGCAATAGTGTGAAATATTCGCATCGCGAAAAAGTGAATGTACTTCACCACCGGACTTTCGTAAAACACATATCGATGGGATTTTTTCTTATCTTTTTGAGTTTGTTTTAGATTGAATCGCATCACAATCACTATCATTGGCTATAACGGATATATTGTCGAGAGGGGAAATGAGTTTTCTCCAGAGTTCTCATTTCTAGAGCTCATTTTGACACTTATATTATTTGAAGACAAATTATTGTCTTCAAAACTAAGAAACCGATTTCTTTTTAGAATTTTTGTTTTTGTTATAGCACCGCACTGAAAAAAAAACTTTGTGAGAGTTTGATGCACCAACTAGTACTCCGAAAAGTTTGACGGAAGGCACTGAAGTTGAAAGACGATCGCAGGGAGCATTGAAATACCTGCAGTTTGGTCTGACATGTGATTTACAGGGTTGGCTGCATTTACGTTGCGGAAGGACGCACAGCAGTTGGAAAAAGCAGTTGAAACTTTGAAGCTGTCAAGAATTGAGTTGTTTCAAGGGCTGGGCTCTGTGGGCTCAAGGACAATTGAGTACAGAACCATGTCACAAATCCTGTTTCATGCCTTTTTTGCTCTATATGGTAAGTCACTTGAATGACTTAATGAATGAAAGCGAATAAAGGAGACACAATAGAAGATGTGCTTAAACGAATTAGCGCAGAAAAGTGCAGAAGGATCTCAACGAAAATAGTGTGTGCAAATGGACGCCAACAACGAACATAAAATTACAGGACTATGATGCGCCGGAAAATCTAGAGGGTCGAACTTATTGTTCATATCAATCGATCGATTGCACAGGAAAGCAAATGCAAAAAAAAGGCTCTTAGCCCTTTAACTCGCTTCCTTTTATACCAAATTCTTCTTAGAATACTCAAACTTCCTGCACCATTATACGCACCGACATTATGAATACACATGTTCATATTTTAACAAGTAAAACAAACATTCAAGTTAAACAATGCCAACAAAAAATTCAATGATTTAGGTCAAGCCTTATAAACGATTCCATAAATGGGTAACATATATTCCAACAGGAATACAAAAATTCGGAAATGTATAAAAAGAATTCATGATTTAAGTGAACTAAGGTTTATATTGTAAGAGTAACAACACCTTAGCTTTTCTATGGATTCTTTGAATTATTATAAGATTCGCTCTATTGTGCCTATTTGTAAAGTAAAAGAATCAAAATATGAACCTCTGCGTTACTTATAGCAAAACACTCTACACGAGTGTTGCTTGGGCGCAAAAGCAAACAAAAAATGAATGAAAGACCTGAAAAATCAATTTGCTATAATAGAAATTAGATGTGAAAATTTTTAATTCAACTGTTTCCCAAAATAACAATTTCCCGGAATAATAATACGCTCACCACATAAATCACACACTATGGTTTAGTACGATATTTACGTAGATTGCTGTTAATAGCTGCTACTGGTTCAACGACAATTGTGAAAATAGTTTCGAAATAATGTTTCAAAATAAAAGACTGCCAACCAGCGTGCCAAAACTGATTGATAAGGCAACCTTTTCAAAAGATATCATGTAAATTTGTCATAGGAAATCTATTATTTCGAAGGTTGGTTTTTTGTTGCTGGTATTGTACTAAATATGATTCAAATAAATGTCTAGTTGCAAGTGCTTATACACCAGATCGAAGCTGCTCTAATCAAACCTTGTTTGCTAGTCTTGGAATTTTCAACCCAGTATGAACATATTATTGTTTGTGGTGACTTTAATGCCGATCTGCTCAGAAATGATGTTCGGGCTTTTCAAATCCATGATAACACCACGTACCCTACGCGTTTTTCCAAAGAACATACACCTAGTCTTCTTGACCTAACTTTAGTATCTTACTTATCCTCCGTTTTTCTTTTTGATTAAATTTCCTTGGGCTATATTTCTAACCATGACCTTATCAATTGAACGTAAAACATAAAGTATGACCATTATGCTATACCTCTGACTTGAACTTATAGGGATTAAAGTCGCTGAATATTGGTGCACTTGAATTAGCACCATTTAATGCCCAACTGTCGACTGCCGGCTGAAGCTGATGAGAAGCTTAACACATTCCAAAACATTATTTCTTATCTAATTCGATCACCATATTCCACTAAAAACTGTTAAGCTTCGATATAAGTGCTGCCCTTGGTTCACAACAGCAGTCATTAATAGCATTGAATTGCGAAACTGACTGTACATTAGGTGAAAAAAAGTCCCTCGGATTTAAATTGAAGTCATTGGTAACCGATCGGTTGTCAGTATATGTAATGCTAAGAGAAATTACTTTGCCTCTAAGTTGAACACTCCCCCAAAGCAGCTCTAGAATAATCTTCGTTACATTGGAGTCACTGGCAGCAAACTCAATCACAGTTGTGTAGTTGAGCCTGAACAATTCTTTCCTTAACAATTTTCTCCTTGAAAACCAATTGAATGAGACCAATTTTGATTTTGCTAATAATATAATAGCTTCTTCGAACGCAAGACGTTTTAAAGTGGAAACGGTTAGCGAAATTGAGTTGATTATTGCAATTAGAAGTATAAAATCAAACGCCACTCGCGAAGACCGGGTGCTAATGATGTTTGTAAGGTTAATCCTGCCACTTAACCCATATAATTAACCACTACGTTGCCTCATGAACCTTTTCCAGATCCTGAAAAATTGGTCGTGTAATCCAACATCTGCTTCTAATTACATACCTATCAGTATTCTTCCTTGTATATCAAATGTCTTAGAGAAACGTATAGCCAAGCAGCTTCTTAAGCATCCGTCTCTTAATGACCTATTGTATGAGACACAGTCTGGATTCAGAGCTTACCATACTACATCTACAGCTGTGGTTTGCATTATAAAAGATATAAGGCAGAATTATGATAGGAAAAAACTTACACTTCTTACCTTTAATCATCCTTGGACCTATTTTGCTCCGTCTGTGTTTAAGCATCCACTTTTATCCACCTCTATGCTGATGATGTGCGAATCTACTCGTCCAAAAACCTTAGTAGTATTGCAGTATGTGGTCTTTAAAAAACGGTTTACAACCGGATCCGAAAAAATCTCAGTTAATTCCTATTTCAAATTCGGTTGTGCCGAAAATTATACTTTCTGATGATAAACTCGATATATCTATACAATAAACTCAATTTCGTCATTTTTTTTTTATTATTACCTATTTCATTACGGTTTTCTTAAATACTAGACAAAAATACTTAAACTAGCATACTTATCTAATCTAGTAATCTTACTTATCTTATCTAATTCTAACTTACTGACTTCTTACAAGTTCTCTAATCTAACCTTCTTCTTCTTCTTGTGGCGCTACAGTCCGGGGTGGACCTGGGCCTCAACCAACATGCCTCTCCAGCCAGCGCGATCTTTCGACAGCTGTCTCCAGTTGCGCACTCCAAGTTGGTTGAGGTCCTTCTCCACTTGTGTGCGCCACTTTAGTCTAGGTCGTCCTCTGTTGCGTTGTCCCAATGGCTCGGATTCAAAGACTTTTCGGGCCGGAGCAGTGGTGTCCATACGCTCTACATGGCCTAGCCATCTTAAGCGTTGTATCCGTAGACGCTTAATAAGGCGCATGTCGCTGTACAGCCTATAGAGTTCGTCATTAAATCTTCTCCTCCAGATGCCATCAACGCAAACAGGACCAAAAATCGCACGCAAAACTTTTCTAATCTAATCTAACCTAGATTTATTTTATTTTTGCCTTTCGGCATATTTTGTTTTTTCTTTGCTTTACACGAGCCCTGATTTTAATTTTAATTTTCTCCCAAAAAAACTTTACAAAATCTTGGGGATTATGTTCTTAACTTAACTTAATACTAATTAACTTAAATTAATTAAGTCTACGTCTTACGTCTAAGCTTATACCTACTTAACTATTTACATTAAACTTAACTATGACCGTAATATTATACGGAAGCATGCATCAGGACGTATGTGTTATTTATATGCTTTACATACATATCTGATACGTCATGATGCAGCCTTTTTTGCTTGTAGCTATGTGAGTTGGCCCCAATGACACAATTATCCCGTTTTTATCTTACCTTACGAAGCTAGCGGCATCGAAAGCTGGTTCTGGTGCAACCACCAATAAAAATGTCGTTCCTTGGTAGAAACTGCTCCCTTGCGGGCAGAAATCGCTCTATGCAACCGTAGGAGGTCCTTGTGGCTGCGAGCGACGTATTGGAGTTGCCTTTCTACTGATCAGCGTGCGACGTGGAAGATAATAGGACAGCCTTTCATATCTTGTATCAGGCCTTTCGCATCCAGATAAAGGAAAGCTTCAGGCTGAATAAAGCCTTTAAGACGTACCATTTCATGGTGCATTTCATTTAAGTAGTTAGCCTCAAGATGACACTGTTGGCTGAAGCGATGGCTCTAGCAGTGTGACTCCACACAGGACAACTATATACCATGATTGGGCGGATGAGGGCCATGTAGCAGATTACCTTCAATCTGGTGTCATGTTGACTGCTGTAAAACAGCCCTCTTGCCACAGCGAAGGCATTCTTACCCCTAGTCAGAGGTGTATCTACATGGGCACCACCATATAGAAACTGGTTTACTCAGATGCCGAGATATCTTACTACATTTTTAACAGTCAATGGTCCTAGCGGGTCAACTAAGCCGAACTAACGCCAGTTCATTTTCGTGTCCCTTGAGGCTCTGGACAACGGAGTTCTGAAAAGGATAGTTTCATACTTCTGGTAGTTGATTTTCAACTTCCAGTCGTCGCAAAATATTTGAATCGCATCGAAATCACTCTCCAACAAACCGTTTATTTCCTCTACCTGATCTGCACGCGATTAGATCATCGGCAAACGCTATTATGTAAGGCATAGAACCTATAAAATCGCTAGTGAATATAGTGAACAAGATCGGCGAACTCACCGCCCCTTGTTGCAACCCATTTTTTATATGGAAAACAGTTGTGGAAATTTCTTTGCCACATTTCACAACGAACTTTCTACCTGTTACCATGTTGTAGATCATATATAACAATGTTTCATGAATGCCGAGCCTGACGAACTGAAGCCTAATTAGTTTTCCGGTATTAATTGTTTTTCCTCCACCCATTCTTTCAGAGTTTCAATGACTACCTTTTCAAATAGCTTGCTTATGTAAGGCAAAAGACTGAAAATTCGTCGGCGTCCTTGTCCCGTTTCGGGATAGACTGTACCGCAGCTGTTTTCCAATGCGTCGGGTAATATACATTGCTCAGAGCATTATTGAACAGAGTTGTGTGGCGCAGAACAATATTTGGTATCCCATTAACTCCCACTGACTACTTCTTTTTCCGTAAATTGAAAATAGCTAGGAGTTCATCTTTCGAAATAAGGGTGGTGTTGTTTCCATCATCGGCGACGACATTATTTGCCGGAAGACTGTCACTGAACCTGGTAAAACCAGGGTTCTCGGATCGTCATTGACTTATTTCGTTACGAAGACATACATGCTTTAGCAAGGCTCTGTTTTCGAGGCCGTGATTCGGACTACGAGTTTCGTTGACCATATACACTCTCTGTCTACCTTTCTTCCCTTGCCTAAGCCTTCTTCTTCCATTTTTCCTATATCTACTTTAAAAACTTTAAATTGTTTTCTATTCTCTTGATGATATGATATAAACTATAGTACTATACAAGAATCGTGTCTTATTGTACCCTTATACCTAATAAATTATATTGAATATTGAATACTGAACTGAAATATCTTTGGGCGGCTGTAATGAAAAAATCTTAGAATTTACTATTGATCTCAAGAGACTGCTGTTTCTGGTAAGAATTCTACCATAAATACATTGTTAGGTTGTGGCTGAAAAACTGAAATGACTGGCAACTCCTTAACATGCATCTAGCATGAACGACCGAGACCATGGAGAATATTAAGACTGGAGCATTCATAGATGGAATACGGGTATAGATACGATTACCGCTACGAACTGGTGGACTTGCACCTCTCAGCTTTTAGCGCAAAAAAAAAAAACGAGTTTAGCGCAATTCTACCCAGAAAAAGGTTTAAGGGGGCCGGTTTATATGCGATAATATTGAGTATATGACAAGTTTAGGGAACGACGAAAGCAGTATGGGTTTTTTACAGTTGGTGCGCACTAAAGGGATTGTTTATACCCTCAAATGACTGGAAATAAGTAACAGCATGGGCCGAAGGTATAGAGGAAGAAACGGAAAGGAGGTACCGATGCACATTGGTTTTAAATGCCTGTGGATTATAATGGGAGGGGGGGGGGGGGAATTGGGTTGGGAAGTGCATTCCGAAGTCGATCGACTTTGCAGCATTACTATCACTAATTAGTTTAATCGTTCGCGTTGGATTCTATCTTAGAAGCACCAGACCAGATAGGAGTGTTATACACAAGCTTTGGGCGGATGTACACCTTATATATTGTTGCCAGGTCAGAAGGGGGTGAAATATTTCTTGCATCGCTTTAAGAAACCTAGACATTTCGCTGCATTTTTGGCGATCTCGAATATGGTATCATTCTAACTAAGTGTTAAGTTAATACACGTACCGAGGATGGAAAGTCATTCAGTTTCAACAATGCAGGAGCAATTTATATATAATGGCAGGTTGTTTTGAGATCGCTTGAGTGACAGCAAGCAGTATTGAGTTTTGCAAAATTCCACCATTTTATTCTTACCATAATCAATTATGCTATCAAGAACGAAATTTAGTGATCTCAACATACGCTGCCGTTCAAAGTCAATGGCCGAAGAGGATGGACGAGAGCCAAGGAACGAATATGAAAAGCTGAGGGGTCTCTCATCAGCGAAAGAGTGAATTGTATCAGAAGTGATATACAGGCGATCATTTACAGAAATGTGGAAGAGTGTCGGAGACAAAACGGAGCATTTTGAAACACCTGCATTAATATGGTAAATATCAAACTTGAACCCATCCAATATAACTTGTATTGAACGTTTCGTAAGGTAATTGTTGATCTATCGAAGAAGAGATTCATTGACGCCAAAAGCACGCGGCAAGAGAGCCTGATGCGAGACTCTGTCAAATGCTTTTGAATATCAAGCGCAACGATCCTGCTTTCTCCTCCATTGTACAAAGATAAATTCCATTTTTCGGTGAGATAAGCCATCAAATCACCAACGGACCTGTTACTGTGGAAGCCGTGGGTCGCAATTACCTGAGAGAGAGAGAGAGAGAAAGGAAGCCCATTAGTCTTTGTTATACATGGTCGGGTGAGTTGGAAGGAGTAAACGCTGCTTAATATGTATGCGATCTTACTCTGCACGGTAACAAAAGATGATACACCGGTACTTGAAAAGTCAACCCAGAGATTCAAATAATAGTTTATTGTAGCACACATTGCGAATAAACACCAGGGAGGAGAAATAGTGGCTGTGTGGGCTGGTAACGGTTCTTCAGCACAAATGTCAAAACAGGTCAACAATATCTAAAACCGGATTATCGAAAATGGTTAAGTCTGCAAAAACAACAGTAAAAGATGCAGCAACAACATTAACAACTGTAACAACAACAGCAAGCAGCATCAGCAGAAGCAAGAGCAGAACATTCAATTAGATATAGAGCAATTGATATAGCGGAAACTACCGCTATATCGATTGCGACATCAAATACGTGTGCTGAGCAATGCGTTAAGGTGATAACAACATTGTTAGCGCAAATGTACAAGAAACGAAGGATGTCGATAAGAAGCACCCCCAACAAACGCCCTTATTCGTACAGTGCTACCAAGTAAAGTAAAGACTGCAAGAACAACATCACCGACTTATACTAAGGATGATGACGGTAATGCATCAGATGAAATAACCAAGTTGCTGACCAATCCTCAGCTGATGCATCAGATAGCGATATGGAAAAAAGTGTAGCTCCAACAACAATCGGTTCCCGTGATACAAGCCCTCAAAGCCAAATAATAGGATAGGAAGCAGAAAGGATAGAAATATCATCACCTCCAGTTGGTTAGAAAAATCAAGCCCAACAAAAAGTTAGGAACAACAACAATTGCAGAAACCAACGCAACAACATCAGAAACAAAAAAATAACCAAAGAGCGATAAAGCATTACTCATAAAAAAATAGCAAGGACAGAGATTCACACAGCTCATATGAGAACTTTGTCGAAATGCCCGACACCCTCCTTACTATTAGAGATGTCCAATATTTCAACGGCTAAATACTTAAGAGATGTTATCCAAAATGTTGCTTTTTTTATTTTAATATGCATTTTTGTATTTTCTGTTTTTTACTGACTTGTTACACATTCTTTCGCTTTCCTATCCTCATTCAATATGCTGGGTATATGGTGGATTTCTTCGGGTAGCTAAAAACACTCCAAGTCAAAAGCGTTTGTTGCATTAAGGTGTCTACAGAAAGTTCTGGCAGGTTAATCTAGACATGAGTCATCCAAATTCCTGCTAGCTACCGTGCAGGTAACGGTAAGAATTAGATCAGGTCCTCTAGATTCATACGCACAGGAATACCATTAAATACGCTAAACACATTGTCGTCACCAATGTGAGTGAATTGAGAGATGAATCGACAATAGTTGATGTGGAATCAGCTACATACGAGGTTAGTTTTGATACGATAAAATAAGATACTTCGAAGCTTTCTTCAACGAAACAGGATAACAAATTAATAGTTATTATGCCATTTGTTACGCCTGCGGATATAGATCCTACGCCTACCATAGGAATAAAAGTAGGTTTACGCATATGACTTAGATGTTGTATCATGTTCTCAGCGATGAAGGAATCATTTGATCCGGAATCCAGTAACAGAGCCGAGTACCATAAGTATCACGAACGCTCACACGCAGCAGGTCTAAGTTCGAATCCCAGCTCAACACCAATTTTTCGAATTTTTCACGGCACCACCTCTTCCGAGCTGGTGACAATACTCAAAGAGTAATAACTGTCTAAGAAAAAGCTTCTCAAATTTCGTCATTCGGAGTCGGCAAAAATTTGTACGTCACTTCTACTCGTGAGAGAACAGCAGTGCGCACGACGCTAGTAGTTGATGAGCAAGCTAAGCCCCGGGCCTCCCTGTGGACTGTAGCGCCAAAAATTATTGCTATAGGGTAGAACAAATAATATTCAGATGTGAATGCGCCATCATGTGAATGTGTATCTAATGATGAATCAACTAGTGTAGATAAGGGGAAATTAAATGCTGAACTTTTCAAACAAAATGAAGGAAGAAACAAAAACATTTAGACGACTCCCACATAACCAAGAATAAGAGGAGGTGGAGACGCACCGTGTAGGTTCAACGTTGGTAAGAACAATCTGAAAGTTGCTCTTATGTGATGGGCATAGACAGCCAAAAAATGGAAAGAAACTTCTAAAACACACTGCCAAGTTATTCGTCCCATACATTTTTTATAATTGACACTCGCTTTTTGTTGACTAGGCCGGAAAGAAGTAAAGGAAAGTTGGTACCGGTGTACTTTGTTTTTAAATCACTGTGGACTATACGTTCTGCATGGATATGGAAAGATAATTTCATATTCGTGTAAAATAGCTAAAAAACGAGTCTCTGAACGTAACTGTACATCCTAAGAAGTTAAAAGGGCTAGGCATTACAAGTAAGGCGTGTATTGCGGGTAAATTCTTAAAGGGGAGGATTGGAGCCGACTAATTTATTAGATCCTATTTTGTTGAAAGTGAGCTATAACACATCACTCAATAAATCCCTAAACTCACCAATAAAAAAAAACATTTTTTAGATAAATTCGACTTTACTCATCAACATAGTTTGGTTGTATACCATCTTTAGACACAGTATATCCCAAATATTGAACTTTTGCTTCCGAAAATTGGCACTTGTCTAGCCGTAGTTCTAACTTGTTTCTTACTAGCCTACTAAAAACTTCTTTTCTTTCTTTCTTTTTTCCACAGTTTTGAAGTGATGGTGGAAAAGTTAAATCTCTGAACTCGTTAATTATGTTATGACTATCTGATTTGTTGTCAATCGTGCTCAAACGTTCATATTTTGTACGATGTTCGATGCATTTCGTGTGTAGACCGGTTTTGGCATCAACTAATCGTTTATTGCGTATATCTACCAAGAGTTCAAATTTGTCAAGAAAATCCGCACCAATGATTGGTTTGGAAACATTTGCCACTAGGAAATTCCAAGTGAAATCTCGTCTTAATCCGAGATTTACCAAACGCGTGATTGTACCGGAAGTCTCTATCGCTGAGCCATTTGCGGCGAAAAGTTGATAAAGTTCTGGTGTTTTTGAAGATTTTACAAAAGAGTTTGGCATAATTGAGAGATCGGCGCCTATGTCAACGAGGTATTTGATATTAGACGCATGATCTTTAACAAACAGGCGGCGCGAGTGTTTTAATTCCACCTCGTGTGCCGCTATAGGCGAGACGGCTTTTACTTTCCCGATTCTTCTTGGGAAGTTCTGTAACGACAGGGTTGTTCACATGTTTTTGCCATTGCACCGAATTTGAAATGAAAGCGACAATACGGTCGCCTTTGGCCGGACTTGGAACGAGAGTGATTCTTGTATGAATTGTTCGACTTGCTAGATCTTCCGCGATCGGATTTTCGCTTTTCAATTGATTTCGTCAGCTCATCAATTTGAGCAGTCAATTGAGCGAGCGAAGCATTGTCTTCATAAATTTGCTGCTTCGGAACAGTAATTTCCATTATTTTGTCAGCTAAGGTCGCACACGTATTGATATTGTCATTTGAAATAGGAACCACTGCTCTGACCGATTCCGGCAAACGATCGATCCCGAGTGACCTGAGAGCGTCATCGGAGACCGAACTACCTCTAAATCTAAATCACGCATTTTACGGAGTAATTGAGATGGTTTGTCATCCCTCAATTCAATTTCGTTTAGCAAAACGCGAAGTTTTCTCTGATCAGGCGCGGAAAATTCGGTAATTGAACGTGTTTTTAGTACCTGGTATTTATTATCGACCGGCGGATGACGAATTAAATCAGACACAGCAGCTATATATGGTTCGCTTTTGACAAATTGCGGGGGTTTTATTATTACACGACTTATTTCTGGTTGAAAATAATCAGTGGCGGTAATTACATTGTCGTTATTTCAAGGTGTTTGATTGGGCCGTTATTATTTTCCATGTTGTTCATTGCTTCGTGTGCAAAATGGTAGCTGTTGCTGATATCTTCTGCAAGAATTTGTTAGATGGGAATCCGCAAATATTTTAATAATCTTTTTTTTGAGATTTGATGTCGGGGTCACCAATGTAACTCATAAACTATTATTACGTCTAACTTTATTTACTTATTTTAAAACAACGTTGTGCTTTCGTTGAGAGGCGGAACATGAATGAATAATTTTTTTATTCCTAAGTGAGGCACATACAGAACTGTCATCTTTGTGTGTGCCCTTAGGGTTTACATGCTATAATGTTAATTTACATGTTGATTACATGCCATACATATTTTCTTTGTCTTCCTACACAGGCAAACATTCAGTAACAAACTCCGACGATGCATTTGGTGGAAAAACAAATTTTATTAGTGGAAAGTAGGTACAACTGCATCACAGAAATCAATGTAAATGTTATAACCGTACATTGACTTGAATTGGTCACTAACATAAATTCGCACTTCGAAGGGTCTAGGTTCGACTCCCAGCTCAACACCACCACCACCTCTTTCGAGCTGCTGACAACACTCAAAGAGTAATAACTGTCTAAGAAAGCTCCTCAAATTTCGCCGTTCGGAGTTGGCAAAAAAACTGTAGGTCCCTTCTACTCGTGAGAGAACAGTGGCGCGCACAACGCGAGTAGTTGATGAGCAAGCTAGGCCCTGGTCCCCCCTTGGACTGTAGCGCCAACAATTTTTATTATTATTTTAGTCAGTTCTATATATATATATATATATATATATATATATATATATATATATATATATATAAATGTAAACATATCTGCAACGTTGATCGAGGTTGCTAGAATATATTTTTTTATGAAAATTATAACTACCTCATATATAACGAGTCAAAAGTGAGTAAACAGTATACATTTCTATCAACAAATGTACTTATTTAATGCTTAAAAAATTAAATTTAGTACTTTGTTGGTCCTCCTTTAGACTTTATTACTTCCTTGAGTCTACGTGGCATAGACATTACCAGTTTATTAGTAACATCGGAGGAAATTTTTGACCATTCTTCTGCTATTTCTGTTATAGTTTTTTTCAGGTCTTCCCTGTTGTTAATAGTACTCTGTCGAGTTCTTCTATCCAAATGCTCTCATAAGTGTTCTATTGGGTTAAGGTCCGGTGATTGCGGGGGATGATCAAGCTGTTTTCAGATCCTATAAAGCAACCATTCCTTAACAAGACGTGAGGTATGCTTAGGATCATTGTCTTGCTGAAAGATCCAATTCCTAGCTAAACCTAATTTGTCTCCTCTCGGTTGCAAGTTGGTCCTGAGAATATTTAGATAATCTTCCTTTCTTATTGTACTATCATTGAAAACAAGACTACCGACCCCAGATGCTGCTACACACCCCCACACCATCACTGAACCTCCCCCATAGACGACCGGTCTAATATTTTTTTCAGTAAATTCGTCATTTTTTGCTCTCCAAATTTGCTTGTTCATATGGCTCTTAAAAATTTCAAATTTGCTTTCATCACTCGTGGCCGCCGTGGCGTAGTGGGTAGAGTGCGACGCTCACACGCCGAAGGGTCTAGGTTCGATCCCCAGTTCAACACCAATTTTTCTAATAATTCACGGCACCACCTCTTTCGAGCTGCTGACAACACTCAAAGAGTAATAACTGTCTAAGAAAGCTTCTCAAATTTCGCCGTTCGGAGTCGGCAAAAAACTGTAGGTCCCTTCTACTCGTGAGAGAACAGTAGCGCGCACAACACGAGTAGTTGATGAGCAAGCTAGGCCCTGGTCCCCTCTGGACTGTAGCGCCAACAATTATTATTATTATTTCATCACTCAATAAAATGTTTTGAATAATTGATCACATTGAATAAAGCTGTTTTTGTGTATCAATAGAATTTAAGTTTTGTTGTCTTTTTGACCCAATTTTCATCTTTATACAGTAATCAGATATTTGTTTACTCACTTTTGTCGCTCAAATGTTCTTATATGATTTTATTGTTTGGATGTTGGTAATCAAAATTAATAATTCGTGGTTTGGGGGTGATTGGCTACAACGGCTTTGCAACGTCTGGTCATTGAGTTTACCAAGTTTCGATACATTTCAACTGGAATTTTCTCACAAGATGCTTTAACTGCAGCATATAGTGCTTCATGGCCGGTCGGTTTTTTTTCTGATACTGCTTTTGAAATCAGCCACTCCACCACATTCATTACATGATTCACAACCCTAGTTTTTGACTTTCGAATACTTCATATCCGAAAACAGACTTATGCTAGCACGCGGTTCCCACACATCAACGTCCATGAAGGAATGTGGCGATCCGCTGATCAGATTTAAAGTAAGAACCCGCAAATCGAGAGAGAAACGGAACCGACACAGGTCAACACATTTTGACGTCTCAAAGCTACAAAGAAATGAAAGAAGAACCACAATCTGTACTTGGAATTTGGAAAGCTCATTTCTGCAGACTCCATATGACGTGATGAATGCCGGTGTAGGGCAAAATGATCTACTCAATTTGGACGATGATAGACAAGAATTCCGTCCTCAAAACTAAAAAGAAGTCAAGATAGCAACCAGCAAATCTAAAAGATATGGTGGGAGGAAAGAAATCTCAGTGTTGTTTGTCCGGTCTATAAGAAAGAAAACCCCTTTGACTGCGCCTACTATCGAGGTACGTTATTGGCGTGAATGAACGAACGCAGTAAGCTGTCAATAAGGCATTTGCCGGCGCTGAAACGGAAGCGGCTAAAATGGGTCTGGCTGTAAATGAGGGCAAAACAATGACATGCTGTCATCAACGAGAGACACAAAAAACCACATTAGGAAACAGAAACTTCGAGGCAGCCAAGGTCTTTCTCTACCTCTGCACGCAGTAAGTAGCGACAAACAACAAACGTAGATTAACTTTTGCCAATAGCTGTTTTTTTAAGGAAGTAATAGTGCAATCTCATGAAAGACTGAGATGGCTTTGTATTATATATTATAGCTTTATACGGTGAATTAACTTAGATAGACCAAAATCTGAGCAACCTAGGAATTTTTTGCACAAATAAATATAACTTTCCGGAAGAAGGGACGAATCGAAAAAAAAACTACTATTTGGCAACGACAAACAAAGGCGACTTACTGAGAACAGATGTGGGATTTATTTTTACGTGATCAAGCGCCTTAATGGCTTACATTACGGGGTCCATTTTTCCTTAGTTAAATTGGGATCATGCCAATCACCCCACCTATGATTGATGCAAAGCCTTTCTTAAACCTCTACTGCTGTTTGTGTCGCAGCACCCGTTTACAATATAGTAAACTAGACAAGTCAGCACAGTACATTGACCTCGACTCTACCCGCGATATTGGGTGTTAAACCACAGCCACAACAATACTCCCACAAGAAGGCCTACCGCACGGTCCGGCTGAAATCGCTCCTGACCTCCCGTGGAACCAAAATAAAGCTTATGGTCAAGCTTGCACTACCAGTCAGGTCCCCTCATCACATGGGTCTATTAGCTACCATTCCGCCAAAAGGGCTTTGCTATATCAGTGCTTCCGTTGACATTATGAATAGCGTTAGGAATATGATTTTTGAATCATATTATTCATTAAATTCAGTCACATTACCTTGAAACTTATTGAGAACAGTTTTGGGATGTGGTTTTACATGACCACCTGCCTGTACGGCTTATATCACGGGGAACCTTTTTCCCAAGAGTCGTAAGTAACGCAAGACTAGACGCCTTAGTTACCCAAGTACCAAACTGAGATCATGCTTGAGGGGCAATCACCCCAACTTGGTTTGATGCAAAGCCTTTCTAAAACCTCTTCCGCTCCCTGGGTCGCAGCGCCCAGTTGAGAATGCAACTCCACACTGAGAAGGGATAGTCCCCTAACCGTCTTGCCTAGTTGTGCTTAAATAATGAACTAGACAAGTCAGCACATTACACTATTCTCGACTCTACCCGCCTTCCGCACGGTCAGGCTGGAACCGAAGTTCCAGGTGCCCCTGACCTCTCGTGGCACCAGAATATAGCCTCTGGTCAAGCTGTCACTACCAGTCAGGTTTCCTCAAAGCCTGGGTCTGTTAACCGCCATCCATAGATGGTCTTTTCTCCATCAGTGATTCCGTTGACACTATAAATAGTGATACGGATGTGATTTTGAATCATGTGATTCATATATCCAGTCACATCATCTGGAGCTTACTGAGAACAGTCGACATCTATCCAATTGAGCCAGTGCTTGACAACGACAGCTTTACAGTTGAAAATTCCCAGGAGAAAGTGAAACAAATTGGAGCTGTCTTTCAGGAAGTAAACAAGACTTGGAATGCGGACTGTCATAGTATTTATAATGTGTTCAAGTAACTTCGACTCAGGTGCCGATTCTAAAAAAAATAAAACTACCTGTCAAGCTGAAAATTTAAACTGAGTGAAATACAAGTTCAAAATATTCCGACGATAGATCGCAGTAACTATTTAATTTGTCTTTAGAATCGGAACTCGAGCGGAGGAATTGCTAAAAAAGAGTAAGTTTTTCTTGGAACCTTCTTTTCTGGATGTCTTGTCGCGACGGAAGGGCTTAAGGGTCAATGAAACGTCTTGTTTTTGGACGTTTTAAATAAAAACTGTATGGAGGCAAACCCTAAGGATTTGACTACTCCAGGTGGTACTCGCGATTGCCATAATCCACCCGTTGTCTTTTCGTCATCGGCCGGAGCAAGGATTCTGGAGGCCCGCACCAGTATACTCAATACACCTCCCGCCCGCAGGGGCTCTGAAAATAATGATTCTTGCCACTCACTCTACGATGCCCTCAGTACAATGAATTGGAAACCTGGAGAAAGCGGCGGATAGGCTTAGCCTGATACGCCTAATCTCCTGGCTCAGGGTCAGGAAGTTTGCCAGAGTGCCACTTCTGACGGCGTGTCTTCGAAATCCGAAAACGAGGAACGAGCTCCAAAAGATCCGACACCTTGGGACCTGACTAAGAGCCATAGAAATAGGAAGAGAAGGAAGGCTGCCACCGAGCGGCGCAAAAAGATCATGAAAGTGGTCGAAGGCGTCAGTGTCGAAGGTAGTAACCCTTCAATGGCGAAGGTAAAATAAGTTCAGCAGAAATATCACCAACCGAAGCTGGCCAATCCTCCGACACCAACGCAGCCTCCTTTTCTTCTGGCTCTAAAAGCAAAAAGCGGAAAACGTCTTCGAACATTACCGTTAATAGCACCTTCCGCACGCAAGATCCGCAAGACACCGGTGCCGCACCTAGTACTGGCTGCGTTGTTTACTCACTTTTGACGCTCACAGTGGATATCTTAAGGATATCACAGACTGGAAAGTTCTATCGAAAGTATCCATGTCGGACCATAGATACATAGAGTTTCGAATCGAATGCGCAACCAAAATTTTGCAGAATAGCAGGAATCCTAGGGAAACAAATCTGATTGAACTTTAGGGAAGAGTTAGCAAATCGCATTGCACCTTTCCCAAAACTCAGAACGAGGCGTAAGGTTGAGGAGGCACAGCTATAGCTGTTGAGGTGCTTGGGACTTGATTCACTAGCTTCACTGCAGACGGTATTTCCTTTAGTTGTAATCGCTTTTGACTTATATGCTTCAAAAGCTCTTCCATCGTAATTGTCGTTGCAGGCTCTTCCATGAGATGTGTTTCGATTATAGAATTTTAGAAGTCGCTTTCTGATTTATCGCTGTCACTTTGTTCTGTGATTATCTGGGATTATATTAGTTGTGCACTGCAGATGAGTTTAAAGGCAATTTCCCTGTGCGGTGTGATATGTGCGGACTACGCCTTGGTTGGCTGGTGCTTGACATGCGTATTGTTTCTACTCAAACGGGAATACATTTCTTCTGGTTGGAATTGTTGCAGGCGGTTGCTTTTAATCTCTGGGTGAATTTGAATATATATATTACAAATAATTGCAAATGATTAGAATAATTTTTTTTTTGTTGGAGGTTGGGATAAACTGCACTGGAGGGCTCAGACTCAAATACTGGTCCACTGTACTATCAGACAGTAACCTTCATTTAATGTAATTTCTTGGTTTTCCGAAGAAAAACCAAGGGACGATTCTGTGGCTCAGGCTAATTCGGGCTTCGAAGTGCCTCGTATAAACATTTTTGTGGGTATATCGAAACACTCAGTGAAACCAGTAGACTAGTAAAAGTAAAGTCCTCAAAGCAGTGATTCTGGATACACTAAGAAAACCAGAGTTAAATATTAAATATACTCTCAGTATCGATATAAAGAAAAATGCAAATTCAATTTAAATTGTTCTTATTTTCCAAAATAATCTCCCCTACCATCAATTCGTTTGTTACATCTTGAGATAAGCTTTTTAAGCTTTCAAAAAAATTAATTTGCAAAATACCAATTTATTGCTGGCTTGAGTTATTCATCATCAGAAAATCTTTTTCCACGAAGACATTTTTTCAAATCCGGAAACAGGAAATAATCACTAGGGGCAAAGTCTGGACTATAGGGTGGGTGTTAGATTTCTTCGAAACCACAATCTCGCGTGGTTTCTTTGGAAACTCGCACCGTGTGAACAGGAGCGTTTTGATCAAGAAGCAACACACCCGCTGCGAGTTTACCTTGTCTTTTCTATTAACTTTCATCCCGCAAATTATGCAAAATGGAAACGTAGGATGTGGCGTTAATGGTTTCACCATTTATTTTGTACTCAGTGCGCAAGATTCCCTTTGAGTCCCAAGAAACTGTGGCCATGAGCTTCCCGGCAGACGGAGTGGCTTTGAAATTCTTCGGGGGTCGGTTCCTTTTTTATGCCACTGCATCGACTCTTGTTTGCTTTCAGGGTCATAGTGGCAGTCCATGTTTCGTCCCCAGTAACAATTCGATCCATAACACCGTCCGCGTTCTCACTACACATCTCCCTCTCATATTCAATGCTCTCTCTGCCATTCTTGAACTCACTTGACCACTTTTGCACAGTTGATAATGATGGTGCGGAACCCTGGTAAACAGCCACCATCTCTTCATGAATAGTCTTTTGACTTTTTCCTTGCTTTGTGAGAAATTTAATTACAGTGCGATGATCAATTTTCACCATCATCGTCCCAGTTCCCATTGTGATTCTGTTTAACTAGAGATAAAACGCGAATTAATAATTACATTTATATGAAATTTTACATGAATGCACTAAAATAATAGTATTACTTGCTAAATAAGTCAATTATATATATATAACCACAGCTTCACCTCGAGGTGAATATGTCGAACGCCCCTCGTACCTATACCGAGTCTAAAGCTGATACCCCCAACTCTTGCTAGAAACTCACGCCCCTGGGAACCAGATCGCAGTTGGCTCAAAGCCAGTGCCGATTTCTGAAACTGGGGATGAGCAGACAAATACTACACCTAGAGGCTGGTATATTTCATCGCTCGTGGCAACTGATGTAGCAATCAAGTACGCTGATGCGTCTTTTGATGGTTTCAAGTCACCGGGCACCGAAAGGCATAGAAGATAAAGAATCTTCATTGCCAGCCTTGCGCTGACATACATTCCAAGCACCTGGCGTACAGTGAGGGTAGCCTTCATACCAAAAATTGGTTAAGGAGACTACTCTCTCGCCAGACCTATCAGTCTCACTTCCTTCATGCTAAAAGCTTGGAGAGGCTGGTCGAATTGCAACTGCGCAAAAACGATTTGCGATCACATCCCCTACCTTAGATGCAACATGAGTAGCAGCACGGAAAATCTTGCGAGACTGCAGTTCAAAATCTCGTCGGTAGAATTGAAAGTGCAATTGACAGGAAAGAATACGCACTAGGCGTTTTATTTCGGTACTGATGTTGTTGTCCCTGTTTACCGCGGAGCCGAGGTAGACGAAATCCTTGACTACCTCGAAGTTTCTGCTGCCTAGTATGACGCTTCGTCCGAGACGTCGATGTTGTGTGTCCTTCCTTGATGACAGCATGTACTTCGTTTTGCCCTCATTTACCGCCAGACCCATTTTCGCGGCTTCCGCTTCAATGCCAGCAAACGCCTCATTGACGGCTCGCTGTGTTTGTCCAATCACGTTAATGTCATCAGCGTATGCTAGCAATTGAACTGACTTCTGGAAGATCGTGCCTCTGGTGTTGACTTGTGAGTTACGCACGACCTTCTCGAGGATGGTGTTAAAGAAGTCACATAACAGTGCATCGCCTTGTCTAAAACCTTTTTTGACATTGAAGGTCTCGGTAAGTTCGGTACCGACCTTGACGAAGCAGCGAGAGTTCTCCATCGTCATCCTACACAATCTGACGAGTTTGGTAGGAATGCTAAAACTAGACATGGCACTGTATAGCTCATCTCTATGCACACTGTCATATGCAGCCTTGAAATCGACGAACAGGTGGTGAGTGTCAATTTGCATTTCTTGAGTCTTTTCTAGGATCTGCCGTAATGTGAAGATCTGGTCTATTGTGGACTTCCCTGGCCTGAAACCACACTGATAGGGACTTATCAGGTCATGGACAAACGGTTTCAGACGCTCACACAATACGGCAGACAGGATCTTGTATGCGATGTTCAGGAGACTAATCCCTCGGTAGTTGGCGCAGTCAAAGGGGTCTCCTTTCTTGTAAACCGGGCAAACGACGCTGAGATTCCACTCATCGGGCATGCTTTCCTCCGACCATATCTTACAGATGAGCTGGTGCGCCTAACCAAGTCATTTCCAGCTGCTTTGAATACTTCTGCGGACAGTCCGTCCGCTCCAGCAGCTTTGTTCGACTTCAGCTTGGATACTGTTATCTTCACCTCGTCTAAGTCGGGGGGACGGAATTAAATAGAACATTCTGCCTAACAGCGGAATTGGGGCCGTCATCGCCGTTAGTCTGCAGAAATGATCCTTCCAGATTCTCAGCACAGACTGCGAAGCTACTACGAGTTGTCCGTTTTGGTCTCGGCAGGCCTTGGTCCGAACCGTGTATCCTCCGGATAGCTGTTTTACCTTTCGGTAGAACGTTCGGACTTCATTCCTGCCATAGCAACTTTCCATTTCCTCGACCGCACGCTTCTCATGTTCCTTCTTCTTCCTTCTGAGAAGCCGGTGCTCTTCGCTTCTCCACTGTTCGTAGAGTTCACGAACAGCCCGCGTTGTTCGATGCAGCGTCGCCTTATAGGCGTCCTGTTTAGCTGCGTGCGCTTGCCTACACTCGTCGTCAAACCATGGGTTCCTTCTGAGTGGTGACGTGAAACCCAGCACATTAGTGGCAGCATCTTTGATGGCTTCTTGACAACGTTTCCATTCTTCTTCTATGCTTAGTGCAGGAAGTGTCGAACTCTGAGAGAGTTTTAGGGAGACTCGGTCGGCAAAGTTCCCATCAATCAGCTGCGATTGTAGCTTTTCGACGTCAAATTCTTTTGGCCTTTCTCGACTCCGTTGCTCTTTCGATATCCGGGTTCTTACCGTGGCTACAACAAGGTGATGATCCGAGTCAATGTTTGCCCCTCGGAAGGTTCGGACATCGAGAATACTGGAGGAGTGTCTGACGTCGATCGCAACGTGATCAATCTGGTTGACGGTTGATTGATCAGGAGATCGCCAGGTCCCTCCCAACGCGGCGTACTATCTCCCGTCCTATGTTGCATGCTTTCCGCTTTGAATAGTTTCATCACACACTCCCAGACTTATGCAGATTTTGTGGCCGTACTGGTTACCGGACCTACCTTGCGGCCTTTAATGCACGCGGGCAGGCGGCTCTTAACATGATCAATATTTGATGTACTAGGAATGAGCTTTCAGTCAATCCTCTTAAAACTGAGATTGTCCTTTTTACGAAAAGGAGGAATCTGACTGATCTGACTCAACTGATACTCAAAGGCGTCAATATCCCACTTTCCAGTGAAGCCAAATATAAAGGTATTATCATGGACAGAAAACTTCTCTGGAAAAAACACATTTACACAAAAACCTCCAAGGCGCTGTCAGTCTTCTGGCAATAAAAGGGAGCCTTTGGCAAAACCAGGGGTCTACAACCCAAAAGATCCGTTTGGATCTACACGGCAATGATAAGATCACTTCTCTTTTATTCATCAATCGTTTGGTGGAACAAGCTTTCGCGCAAATACGTGACTGCTGCTTTTACCAAGCTTCAAAGAACTGTTTGTCTCGGCTGCACAGAGGCTTTCCCCAGAACGCCTGGCTCCGCTCTTGATGCTCTGATTAATCTCGCACTGGAGCTTTGATGACCTCACACACCGCATCTCCTCCTTCTCTCAAGAAACTGCCGTCTGATGCGAGGTCGCAAATAATACATGTGCGACGCTTATACCAAGTCGACTTTCCCCGAGTTCTGGATTGGCTCTAGCCAAAAACTGAATCGGGAAAGGAATGCAGTCGGATTTTTACTGACGCCTTGAAGACAACAGAGAGTTCTGGAGCTGGGGCCTTCGTGGGAAACGACAACATTAGACTTCACGCCTCCTTAGGTAACTTCACGCCTCCTTAGCTAAATTCGCCACTTCCAAGCTAGTTCAAGAATGCAAGTATTCCCTTAATTTGGTCGGCAGGCTGAATTCGCTAAGACTTGTCTGGGTGCCGGTTCATCACGGCATCCTGGGAAACGAGACTGCCGATGAACTAGCTAGGCTAGGTTCAGCAGAGGCATTCGTAGGGCCCGAACCCAAATTGGGACTCCCCGCGTCCTTGGTCAGGGCCTCCGTCGAAAGTTGGGTTTCCCTACAGCACAACCAGAGATGGCGTGACTCTCCAAGATGCGGGGTGACCAAGAGTATGCTCGGAAACGTCAGTAAGAAATCCGCGTCTTTTCTGCTATCTCTAGACAGAAACGAGTGCAAACGACTTGTTGGCGTACGGGACACTTTACCTTCGCTATGCAACTAAGTCGGCTTGGGCTTAGTGATGTCACACTCTGCGACGCCTGTGAAGACGGTGAAGCACTTTCTCTGTCAGTGTCCCGCTTTCGCTCGTACTCGTATCAGGCGGCGGCTATTTGGCGCTGATGTGGTGGGAACCGAAAACCTAAGTTCTATATCACAGAATCGCATCTTAGTTTTTCTTCGGAAAGCCAAGAAATTACATTAAATGAAGGTTCCTGTCTGGTAGTACAGTGGGCAAGTATTTGAGTATGAGCGCTCCAGTGCAGTTTATCCCAACCTCCAACAAAAAAAAGTTTTTCTAATCATTTGCAATTATTTGTAATATATATATTCAAATTCATCCAGAGAATAAAAAAAAAACACCTGCAACAATTCCAACTAGGAGAAATGTATTGCCGTTTGAGTAGAAACAATACGCATGTCAAGCACCAGCTAACCAAGGCGTAGTCCGCGCATCTCACACCACACAAGGAAATTGCCTTTAGACTCATCTGGATCAACTAACATTATCCCAGATAATCGTAGAACAAGGCGACAGCGATAAGTCAAAAAGCGACTTCGAAAATTCTATAATCGAAACAACTGCTGTTATTGTCCCAGCGGTTGATCACACGTCAACGATACCAATAACATAGATACTGAGTACTCTCGCTGTATATGCTACAAACCTAATACCCTTCTCAGTCTACCAGCCGTCGCAGCATTCTCAAACTGCAACATCAGCAGCATGCCCATCGCACACACATGCGTTGCCAACGTTCTTGCTGCCGATCAATGCATTGCAGGCATTTATTAGACCTCAGGTTACGCAAACACAATCCTTCACGCTACTTCCGAATTTGTCTTCATATTGTTTTTCTCAGCAGTCCGAAAAAGGAAGCAATGGGTATATTCGCAAGCTACAAGACTTACCTCTATTCACAGGTAGACCCGAAGTATGGCCAATGTTCTCAACTTAATTTCAGGAACCTACTTCGTTATACAATTACTTGAAGATAAAAAATCTTATTCGGCTTTAAAAATCTATAAAATAAGAAGCGCGGACAGTAATAGAAGCATCTCTGATAATGTTGATCAAGTAATGGCTGCGCAGATTTCGCATGTTTGGACGTCTCGAATGATTATTGCGAAGCAAATTGGCCAAAGAGAGAACGGTTTCTCAAATTCCGGAAGGAAAACTCGAAATGCTTGTACCCTTTACCACAACACTACAAAATCTTTGAACGTTTTTGGAGGCGAGTGGTTTGCACCAACATCTGGCTAACCCAACATTAATTGACGAACTAGTGGCTAAGTTGCCTAAGAGCAAACGACTGGAATGGGCTCAACGGAGCATCAGTATTGTGCCATATCCAACCGTCAATCATTTTACTGCATGGGTGACCGAGATCGCAAGACTTGTTTGCTTGGTTACATCGACTTCTTCCAGCACATGTAGAGCAGAAGTCGAATCCGAAGAAAATTCTCCAAGACGCTTCTGCCAGAAGCAAATGCCACCACTGTGAAAAGAAACAGCACCCAATTGTGGAGTGCGATCTTTTCATCAAGCTAGTTTTTCCAAAAAGGTGAGAATTTGTTAAGAAAACCAGATAGTGCTTTTATTGCCTAAAGTACGGTCATAGCCTTCGTTCATGCAGAGACAGAAAGAAGTGTGGAATTGATGATTGCGCTAAGATGCATCATCCCTTACTAAACGAGACACCGAAGCAAGCAGCCGACGCCGTATGTTCAAGACCATTACATAGTTGTCACGTTCATTGTGAAGGCAAGATTCTTTTTCGTGTGCTGCCTGTTAAAATCTATGGTCGTTTATGAGAAAACGGCAGGAACCGTAGACGAACCAAGAGATGGTGGAACTCTTCACATCAGCCAATGCAGTCAAGTGCAGGACACTGTATCGGAGTTAAGAAACCGACAGAACAGATGATGTCTTCTGCTGACAAAAGAGCGATGGAAATACTGTACACTACAACAAACAAACACAATGGTCGTTACCAAACGGGTCTCCTCTTTAAAAAAGACAAACCTGATGTTCCAGATTGTCATGAGACGGCGAAGCGAAGGTTGAGGAACTTAAGGTTAAGGAAAGTAGATTAGAGAAAGATCTTGAATATGCAAAGACTTGCCAAAATATCATCGAGAGCTGCCCTTCTGCTAAAGCGACCTGATGAACGAAAGCCCTGTTTAATATTGCCTAAAAGCTATAGCCATATCTAGAGAAATTCGAGATAAGTTCCATCAGATTTGTATTCAACCAGAGGACCAGAATTTGCAGCGCTTTCTATGAAGAGAAAGCAAGGAAAAACCAATCGACGTTTATCTGCTGACATCAATATCATTGGTGCTAGTTGCTGACCGTGCTCGAAATATCTTTATGATCCTCCCAGAGCGGCAAAGGCAATCATTGACCGCCATTATGTCAACAAATACGTCGACTGCTACGATAGTGAAGCTGAAGCAATAAGGCGGCTTCGAGTTACGAAACTTTCCGTCGAACTCAAAGGAGGTTTTGCGAAATACCTCTTGCCAAAGGATGGAGCAAGACAGGATGATCGACTTCAACATCGAAGTAGCGACAAAAAAAAATCCTTGGAATATGCTGGGACCCGACCACAGATTTCTTAAGGTTTCAATGCAAAATTCAACGGGCCAACCGAGATGTAATAAAGTATAACAAATACCCCACTAAGCGAAAATTTTTAAGCATAGTCATTTCAGTATTCGATCCATTCGGAACGGTCGCCAACTTCGTAATATATATTAAGCTGTTGTTACGCTCAGTCTGGTCACGAGCTGAAGGGTGGGATGAGCCAAGTCCCGAAGAAGTTTTTAATCGATGGAAACAGTGAAAAGCCGAACTCCCGTTGTTATCTTGAAGATGTCTAGATGTAATTATCCTTACCTGATATTCACAAGCAACATCGTTCTTCACACTTTCGTCGATGCAAGTGAAGAGGCGTTTAGTGCAGTCACATTTCTGAAAGTCGAATTTGGTGGCAGTGTTCGAGTATCATTTGTCTGCGGCAAAGCCAAATTCGCTCCTAAAAGGCTTATGTCAATTCCACGCGGAATTATCCGTAGCGATATTGGACATAAGGATTTGCAATGCCATTGTCGAGAATCATGGCTTTTCGTTTAAGGACAGAATCTTTTAGAGCGATTCAAAAAACTTTATCAGCTGGATAAGATCGAAACCTCGGCGATACAAACAATTTGTCGGATTTCGGATTGTCGAAATATTGGAGAGCAGTTATGTTACTCAATGGCGCGATCACGATACCTGCCAAAGCTGAACATTGAAAGTAAGTCGATTATGGTTCCGGAATTTCTTCAACTGCCTAAAAAAAATTGGCCTCTATAACCAGATGTCTATAACAGTCAGCTGTGTGATGAGGAGTTGCGGTCGAGATTTCTGCTATATGCAAATACAGTAAGTAGCATTATATTTGATATGAAAAAATTCCTGAAATTCTCAAGATTACTGATATGTGCGGCATTAAAGATGCTTGCTTGCACAAGCAAATAGAAGTTGGAGAAATATATGTCAAAGAGCTTGATGTCGCCGAACCAATTTTTGTTCTTACAGGCCCAAAGAGAAGCATTTGCCAATGATATTGCCTGTTTAAATCAAACTGTACCTATCGAAAAAAGCAGCCATTTGTTTAAATTAATGCCATACATAAACGACGTAGGTTTGCAAAGAATGTATGGACACTATCCTCGTTAGTGCATAGGTCAAGTTGACATACAGCCTCCTCGCGGCGTCCTCTGGATAGCCATCACAACACCCGTTGTATGGTGAACCAATGTATGCAGCGAACCCCTCTGCTCGAGTGATTAAATAATGAGCCTGGCCTACCAGTCTGTGGGTTGTGCATGAGGACAACTTCCTCACCACCGAAAACAACACTAGGTCAGAGACAGCAACTTGCCTCGGATAAGGACGGATCAACTGTTGACGACCCATGCAAACGTTTCAAGGACAACGATATTCATTTTTGTACGTGGAATGGGAGGTCCCTTAACAGGCCACGTGCAGCCAAACAACTTGCGGAGGCCCTTGATTGCTAAAAAGCAGACATTGCCGCCATCCAGAAAGTGCGATCTGATAGGCCCGGCAAAAAAGCGGCGAAGAACTACGATGTATACTACAGCCATTGCTATAGAGAGAGAAGTCAGCGCTTATTCAGATGGATTTGTTATTCGAGGCAGACTTAGGCAAAAAGTCTTGAGCTTCAACCCCGTCAGCGAACGCCTCATGACAATCCGCATCAAAGCTAAATTCGGGAAGATCAGCCTTATATGTGCTCACGCTCCTACAGCGGAGAAGAATGACAACACCAAGGATGACTTCTATGATCTCCTAGAAAGAACATCCGGAAACGGACTCAGACTGTTGGACTTCGCATCTGGGCGAAACCTCTCTGAGCCTAGCACGCGGTTCCCATACCTGAACATACACAAATCGACCTGGCCGTATCTTGATCAATCCACCGTCAACCAGATTGATCACGTTGCGATCGACGTCATACACTCCTCCAGTATTCTTGATGTCCAAACCTTCCGAGGTGCAAACATCGACTCGGATCATCACCTTGTTGTAGCCAAGGTAAGAACCCGCATATCGAGAGAGCCGACTCCGTTGCTCTAAAGATAGACTAAAATGTTTTGACGTCGGCAGAGTTGTTAAAGACTGCAATTTTTTGTATTGTAATCCCTGAATTATACAAAAGAATTTCATGATTTGTGATTCTATCAATTGACTTCATTTGATGACCATGACTTCAGAATTAAAATTAGTATTTATTTTTGAAGTCTTGACTGGATATTTCCGACATATCTTATGCATTCACTTGAAGTCACCTGCATTCAATTGAATTCTTTGGGACTTCAAAAAATGTCGGTGCATTCTTTGGGACTTCCAAAATATTGGTTCAAGTCCTTGGGACTTTAAACCTTTTTTTTCGAAGTCTCTTGAGCTTAAACACGTCTGAAAGTCTGACGATTTGCAATTTATGTATATCGATAGGTGGTGGTAGGATAGACAAATAGTGTGGTGGGCTGAGAGTAGTGCTCGAGTGAAATGGTTGGGGCTCAATGAGGTGGGGGGTGCTGATGGATGTAAGGATTTAGGTAATGATGTTGGAAAAAAGGATACTTTTGTATTGGGTTGTACTAATACAATTCAAATAAAAACAAAAGAATATGAGCAAATAAAGAAAATTTATTCATATCATTTGGTCATATAATATCAAATAATATCAGATAATATTTACATAAAACTTGCGGTTTTCAAATTATTTCCTTTCAGTAACAATAGTTTTTCAAAATTTGAATTTGAAAGGGCACCGCGTCGAGGCGTGCTTAACAACCCAGCAATGGAAAACAGCCTTTCCATGGCTGCTGAAGAAGGTAAGGTGTTGTACCTTACAAATGCTTTTTTCAGGGTTGGATACTGACAGAAGAGGTCTATAGATGTTGATTAATGGGCGAGGTAGGCAAAATCTTCATTATCAACGGAACTAGTGCTATTAGATGATTCTAATATCTTATCTGAAATGTATATTAAGTAAGTGGTGTGATTTCATGAGGTTACCTGCAGTACCGAAATTAAAACATGGAATCATGTTTTCAGGTCTTGGATTTTCAGTATTATCACTTGAACTTAAACCATTTTCGGCATCGATTTTTTGTTTCACCAAGAAGCTTATTTGTTGAATTTTGTGCATCATTAAATTCGGAGTTTGATTCTGGAATTCAATTAAGCTTGGCCACTGGACAAAGCTTCTTCGACGATATTTGTTAAGTGGTAATAAGAATAGAACCAATTTTCAAAGACCCTTCAATTTGTTTTACTTTTGGCAAAACTTTAAAAGGATTGTCATAAAGCAAGTTTTTATATGCCACTCTGATAGTTGCAAAGGTGGGAAGCAAGTAACCATACGGCATTTCTTTTTCTCCTTGAAGAAAGTCCTGCGCTTCTGCAATTAGCCGTAGGAGGTGCACAAAGTCCTGCAGATATAAAAAATATGGTTCGAAAAATGGCTGTATTTCAGAAATTGTTTCCTTATTTTTGATCACATCTCATATGGAATCGTATAAGGAATTCCATATTGTTGGAACTGGATATTTCAATTGGCACCCCAATACGGCAACAATTTGCTCTGATCGTTTTTGGTCTATTGACCTTTTGACCAAAGATGTGAGCATTTCTTTAATATCTTAATGAAAAAATGTGTATATTAAGTTCATAATTTAATTTTTATTATGCCTACTTGCTTTTTCGAGCTGCTTATAATATAAGGTTTGTTCCCTTAAGATGCGCGCAAAATCTCTGGAAGCAATTAAGCTTAGCGTATATGTTGCACATTTAATGTGGCAACGAATTCTCCAATAAACTATTCCTTAACTTAACAGTTTCTATTTCGTTTTCTCCCAAATTATCTGTTCCATCAAAGTTGTTTGAAAAATATGTCTCAACTCCAAACTTTTTAAAGGCTTTTATAAAGTTTGAGCCATTGTCTGGCTCAATTTAGTCCGAATCTCGCATGAATTTCTTGAATAACATCATTAATCCGATCGTATGTGTGTGACCCAGAAAATTCTTTGCAAGCAAAAGCAACTGACTGCCTATTTATGTTTTGGTCTGTCCTGTGACATGTATAATCAAAAATACTTCGATGTTTCGTTGACCACACGTCAGCTGTTGTGCAGACATTCATTTGTTTTGCTATAGTACACTTCAATTCTTCGATCATGGTAATAATATATATAAGCCTTACTGTTGTTGGACGACTTTTACTTTTAGATCACTATTTGTAAACCGCAACAGTTTTCGAAACGATTCATCTTCGACAATCGAGATTGGCAGCATATTATTTGCGATGAAGCTTTTTATCAATTCTTGAAATTGCTCCTACTTCGATATCGTTGCTCTGTTGTGAGAGGCTTTCAGATTTAGGTACTCCCCGAATTCCTTCGCATGTTTTTTCTTTAAATGTCTTATGAAATTCGATGTAACTTGCGCGGACCCTTGCAATCGCATTTGACAACAACAACATTTTCAACCAGCACACCACTCCTCTTACACTGGAACTCAGTTTCATTAGGCTAATAATTAAAAAAATAATTGTAAGGCATGGCAAAATAAAGCACTCACGATCGTATTTTTTTTAAACATATCAGGTAGAATGAACGGTATAGATCATAGAAATTATACATTAAAACTATCAGAGACAGTCAGAGACAAAACTTCACTGCTATTAAAAACAATATACATTCGATTCTAAGGTAAATTTCTTTATCATATGAGGAACGGAAAATTAAACCACACCCATGACTTTCATCTCTACACACTATGCATACCAAATCGAATTAATACAGCATAATTACGGCATATACGAGGGCCTTCAATATATTCTCGGTATCAGAGTGAAGCTGTGGTTATTATATAAATCGACTTATTTAGCAATTAATACTACTATTTTAGTACATTCATGTAGAATTTCATATAAATGTTATTATTCATTCGCCTTTTATTTCCAGTTCAACAGATTCATAATGGCAACTGATACGATGATGGTGAAAATCGTATTAAATAATTAAATTTCTCACTTAGCAAGGAAAAAGTCAAAAAAAAAAAAACATTTATAAAGAGATGGTTTCCGTTTACCAGGGTTCGGCATCTTCATTATCAACTGTGCAAAAGTGGTCAAGTAAGTTCAAGAAATTCAGAGAGAGCATTGAAGACCACCCCCGATCCGGCGCCCCGGCTTCTGCTTGTACAAGGGAAAGCTTAAAAAAAGTCAAAAAACTTGTTTTTCAACTGGTACCATTCACACCATTCTTCATGACCATCTTAACCTTTCAAAGGTCAGTGCAAGGTGGGTGCCACAAATGCTCACAGAGCCTCAGAAAAAAGTGAAAATCGCATGCTGTAGACAGCTTGCCCCTAGTGATTATTTCCTGTTTCTGGATTTGAAAAAATGTCTTCGTGGAAAAAGATTTTCGGATGATGAAGAACTCAAGCCGAAAATAAATGGGTATTTTGCAAATTAAGTTTTTTGAATGTTTAAAAAGCTTATTTTAAGATGTAACAAATGAATTGATGGTAGGGGAGATTATATTGAAAAATAAAAACAATTTAAATTTAATTCGCATTTTCCTTCATATCGATACAGAGAATATATTGAACGCCCCTTGTACCTGCTTTATAATTTTAAAAAATTAACCCTAATCAGCCCTAATCAATATTCTTACTGGGTCCCCAGGTTGTGACCCAAAGTCAATGTGCTATGAAAAAAGTTATTGCTTTTAAAAACAACATTCAAGAACATTATTTAAAGTGAATATGCATTGCTTTTACCAATAATTAAATCAAGATTAGATATAAATCAGTTTGTAATTCTCTTGAATATTATTTTATTGATTTGTTAATTTATTTTTGAAGTACAAATTTGACATACAACTGATTTTTGCGAGTATTCGTTGCAAACGATCTTCTTCCACTTACAACAAATTTGTTTTGAAGCTCGGCCTTTATCCAGTTCAACAGATTCATAATGGCAACTGATACGATGATGGTGAAAATCGTATTAAATAATTAAATTTCTCACTTAGCAAGGAAAAAGTCAAAAAAAAAAAAACATTTATAAAGAGATGGTTTCCGTTTACCAGGGTTCGGCATCTTCATTATCAACTGTGCAAAAGTGGTCAAGTAAGTTCAAGAAATTCAGAGAGAGCATTGAAGACCACCCCCGATCCGGCGCCCCGGCTTCTGCTTGTACAAGGGAAAGCTTAAAAAAAGTCAAAAAACTTGTTTTTCAACTGGTACCATTCACACCATTCTTCATGACCATCTTAACCTTTCAAAGGTCAGTGCAAGGTGGGTGCCACAAATGCTCACAGAGCCTCAGAAAAAAGTGAAAATCGCATGCTGTAGACAGCTTGCCCCTAGTGATTATTTCCTGTTTCTGGATTTGAAAAAATGTCTTCGTGGAAAAAGATTTTCGGATGATGAAGAACTCAAGCCGAAAATAAATGGGTATTTTGCAAATTAAGTTTTTTGAATGTTTAAAAAGCTTATTTTAAGATGTAACAAATGAATTGATGGTAGGGGAGATTATATTGAAAAATAAAAACAATTTAAATTTAATTCGCATTTTCCTTCATATCGATACAGAGAATATATTGAACGCCCCTTGTACCTGCTTTATAATTTTAAAAAATTAACCCTAATCAGCCCTAATCAATATTCTTACTGGGTCCCCAGGTTGTGACCCAAAGTCAATGTGCTATGAAAAAAGTTATTGCTTTTAAAAACAACATTCAAGAACATTATTTAAAGTGAATATGCATTGCTTTTACCAATAATTAAATCAAGATTAGATATAAATCAGTTTGTAATTCTCTTGAATATTATTTTATTGATTTGTTAATTTATTTTTGAAGTACAAATTTGACATACAACTGATTTTTGCGAGTATTCGTTGCAAACGATCTTCTTCCACTTACAACAAATTTGTTTTGAAGCTCGGCCTTTATCATAAGGACACATATCCAAATTACATATGCAGCTATACCAATAATGTCAATGAGATTGTAAAAAAATCACAAAGGGCCACCTATTACACTTCCCCTTCACTGAGAATGCATGACACATCTGATCCAGAGTATCAACTGCATCCTTAGTTGAATTGTAAAACAAATTAACCTCTGTTTCCTTTGTTGTTATAACCAATTGTTTTGACATGGTGTATCGTTGACAAAAGCAAAACAACTCTGTTTTTGTTTTTTGGGAACATAACTCAATAAAGACATATTTTTTCTGAAACCAAAGATGCTAGACTCCAATTCCCTGTTTTTATTGGAGAGAAATTCTTTTGGAATATATGCCTTATTTTTTCTAAGGGTTCCAACACTGAAATAATTGCTCAATAATTGGTTTGCTAGATGATAAGATGTATAAAAGTTGTCAAAAGTGAGATTTGAAAAAAAGTAAGAAGGATGGCCATGAACTTCATCCTAGAAGTCTGTGAAATTGAAAATTCCCTCCTTTTTAGTGCCCGTGTAAAGAAGCAGTCCTATGAAACTTCTTATTTCAATAACGTCAGTCAGATGCTTTCCGGGTGGTAAAAGAACTTTATCTACTCTAAATTTTATATAAATATGGGAAGCGCGATGTAGAAGAAATGGAATAGTGTTATGGCAGGAATGAAGCCCGAAAGTCTTACCGAAAAGTAAAACAGCTATCTGGAGGATACAAGGTTCGGACCGAAGCCTGCCGGGACAAAACGGACAACTCGTGGTAGAGTCGCAGTCTGTGCTGAGAATCTGGAAGGATAATTTCTATAGACTCCTTAGCGGCGATGATGGTACAAATCCCGCTGTTAGTCAGAATGTTCTACTCGATTTGGACGATGATTCAGATATAATTCAAGTTTTCTTTGATTGTTGTCTTAAATTAAATTAAAATAAGTTTAAATAAGTAACTTATCTAATTTTTGAAGTAATTGTTACTATAAACTAAGAAAAATGAAGTGCCGTTTATGGTATTTAAAAATCGATAGAGCCGATCTTAAAATTCAGTGCGTTATTTGCAAGGAATATTTCCATGCAAAGTACGCGAAAATAGAAAAAAAGAGAAATGGAGTTCTATGAGAAGAATAGTCAAGGCTTCAAATGTGGTAGCTGTGGTACTCAGCGCAGAAAATCAACACTGTTAGATGCTCCCATAAATTCCACGGTAAACCAAGTCCCTTCGAAGAGTTCTACTTCCAATGCTCTCATTAATTTGAATCTTGGCAACAACACATCCTCAACAAGTGTAAACTCTGCAACTACTAGCACTGCAGCATCAAGTCCAACGCTTACTGTTGTTGAGAGAAAAAATTATGTAATGACCACGATGCGAAAAAACAAAAGAAGAATTACATCAAGTATTTTTTGCGTTCAGCCAAACAACAACAACAACAACAACAGTAGCAACAGCAATAATAGAAACTGACCAATTTATATCAACGACTCTCTCACCAAATACACTAGGTCATAAGTGAAAAAGGCGAATGAACTGAAACGCGAAAACAAATGCAAGTACGTTTAAGTAAAAGAATCATCTGTTCTTATCAGGAAAAAGGAGGGTGCTAGAGCAATGAACATTAATTCTATTAAGGATTTCTTCTAATATACTCTAAATTTGAAGTTGATTAAATTTAGTTTTTCTTTTTGTCTAAAATATGAACGAAAATAGATCTGTTAACTTAATTGTTGATCCTTAAACTGAATTAAGTATAAACTTAAATTTTTCCTACCCTAATTCTGATAGTTTTAATTGTTTTTGTATTGACCATTTTAATAAACAGTCCTCAGGTTTTTCAATTGTCCACCAAAATATTCATAGCATAAGATAAATTTCAGTACTTTCTTTCACTTATCTTGCAACCATGGATCATTTACCAGATATAATTTTTCTTTCTGAAATTTGGATTTTTGAAGAAGTAAAGCCTGGATTTAATTATATAATACCTAATTTCACTTTGGATGTTTGCAATGATGATTTTGCTGCCGGTGGTGTTGCAGTATTTTTTAATAATAACATAAAACAATGTATAGCAGATATTATTAGTGTAAGTTGCCTGATTCTGGTATACAGTTCTATTTATATTTATAGATTGCACATTTGAACCGTTAAAAAACCCTATCGGGTTTTTGGAATGTAAAAAAGATAAAAATATAATCCTGTTAGGTGACTTTAATATTAAAATCCTTTTTGATTCTCCTAATGTAGATAAATATCTGTTTTTAATGTCTTCATTTGGTGTTAAGTCTTTGATTAATCATACCACACGTTTTCACTCTTGTCTAGATCATATATTTGTAAGAATCCATAAACAACCACGTAGACTACAAAAAAATGACGTACGACTTGAAAATAACTGACCATAATTTGACTAGTATTTAATTAAACTTTAACATTGCCAGCACAAATAGAGTTGAAGTCAGCAAATTTAATAAAGTTGACTTTAATGTCTTAAAAACTAATTTAAATTTTGAATATTGGGACGAAGTCTATCATGCTACTGATCCTAATATTGGTTTTGATTTATTTCTTACTAAGCTTAAATTTTATATATCGTAATCTTGTCAAAGAAAAAATAAAAGGGACAGTAAATAAAAACCCTTAAAAACTTGGGTGTCTATTTCGTTACTTAAAAAAATTAGAAAGAAAAAAAGATATGTTTACTTATCCAAAAGAACCCAAATCATTCTAGGCTTAAATTGTATTACGATACAATCAGTCGCAAAACTAATCACTTTACCAGGAAACTAGCTTATAGTGTTGGAAACTCTAAAAGAGAATATCAAGTTGTCAACGAAATTTTAATCAAAGGTTTTTCTTTGAGAAATTTACATCCCTTGAAATACAAAAAATTATAAATTCTCTTAAGGCATCTAGCTCTTCATCATCTGATAATATATCAAGTAAGGTTTTAAAAAATATTTCGTTTCAGATTTCAGACGTTTATGTTTTATTTTTAACAATTGTGTGTTTAAATATGTTTTTAAAAAGGATGACACTAGAGTATTGAACGACTATCGCCCTATTTCTCTTTTGTCTGTTTTTTCAAGAGTATTCGAAAAGGGTATAGAACGTAGAATGTTAGCCTTTCTAGAAGGCACCCACATTTTTAGCGATCTTCAGTTTGGCTTTCGAAATGGTAGATCTACAGAAAGTGCTTTATTGAAACTGACTGGAAAAATATATTGTAATTTGAATTCATAGTTAATCCCTGCTTGTCTTTTTATTGACATAACGAAGGCCTTTGATATGGTTTACCACAATATACTGCTAGAAAAATTGTTTAATGCGGGCTTTAGAGATTTCATTCATGAATGGTTTACTTCCTACTTATTAAATCGTAAACAAGTGGTAAAAACATACTCAGTTCCGTAAGCGTTTCTTACATTTTTTGTTCCTCAAGGCTCTGTATTGGGTCCGATATTGTTTCTTGTATATATGAATTCGATATTCGTTCAGCCTTTGAATGGAAAAATTACAGCCTCCGCTGATCCTATGCAAGCAACAATCTTAGTCTACCATTTGAAAATGGTTCTATAATGGTCTACTCATCTCAGAAATACAGTATGGAATATTATGTTGGGGTGGTGCCTATTATAATAAAATACAACTAATTTTAATTAAACAAAAACATGCAATAAGAATTATGAAAAAAGTAAATCGTAGAATACCCAGTTTTGAAATTTTCGAATCCCTTAATATTCTCCCACTACGACATCTGTACTGCTATATGGTATTAAGAATATGTTTTGAAGGCAACGGCTACTACCATGAAAGACTTAATCAAATTACGCATCAATTTCAAACACGTCGCCGCTATGCCACCTATACATAGGACTCATTTCTCAAATTTCTTTTATGTTACTGCCCCACGCTTATTTAATTAATTACCTCTGAACCTTAGGTGTGAGAGAAGGGAAACAGTATTTTTGAATAATGTTAAAAATTGGCTATTTTCTTTCAACCACAATATATTTGTTTTTTACTCCCTTGCTGCACATTTTCTTGTTGTTGTCCTTAATTACTTCATCTATCTTTGAATTCATATTGGATCTCTTTTCCCCATCAATAATCTTGTATTAGTTGTTAATAAAGTGGGAGGTACTATTGCCACTTGTCTTTGACAATAGGTAGTATGAAACTATCCATTGCAAATTTCACAAACTATAGAAACAATTTATAAATTAATCAAAATTGTATGAAATTGTATCAAATATGTATATGTTGTTAATTTTATAAAGGAATAAAGAAATTATAATTATTATTATTATTATTATTATTATTATTATTATTTTTATTATTATTATTATTATTATTATTATTATTATTATTATTATTATTATTATTATTATTATTATTATTATTATTATTATTATTATTATTATTATTATTATTATTATTATTATTATTA